>JAJEJO010002058.1:756377-806354 GCA_020662805.1 Glaucomys volans
CATTATGAGGTTTTAGCTAGTTATTCTATCATATTAAATGTTAACACATATTTAAAAATAATTCAAGATTATAATCCCAATATGTTACCTAACTTATCATTTAATTAAAAATATCTACATTTTTCAAAGCAAAAATAATTCAGAGAGATGAGTAGCATTATTTTTTATATTTGTGCTAATCTCTTTAGTATTTTATTCCAAGATAGCTAGATTCTTATGCCTGCTTCTTTATTGGATATCCTATTGTATTTTGTTTTGGATGAAGTAGATGATGAAAATTTGGTTTCAGAGTAATATGTAGTTGGAAAAAGGAGGACAATTTTCATAACATTTTCAGATAACTGTAGATTTTTTGATACTATAACAATACTTGGCAGCTAGTAATTTTTTAAGATTAGTTGCAATGTGAATTTTAAAATCAATAATTTTTCATAGTTTCATTAATATCACCAACTTTATTAGAGAAATCTTTAAGAATTAGGAAGCTGTCAAGTCCATGGTGACAGATAAAGTTTACCTAAATTCTAATTTTTGCTCAAAAGTTTAAATTTTGTCTTTGGCAACAAATAATGCCAATTGTTTTTCTCGAATAACAGGTTCATTCATTCATTTTCAAATAAATCTTCTGCTAACTATCCATGATTTCAAAGTTGTTCTTTCAAATAAAAATTGTGTTCCAGGAAAAAAGCAGGTAGTTCATCTCAAACTATTAATTGCCTAAGTGCTTTTCCTTGTGACAACCAATAGACTTAGGCATAGAGCAAAAAGTGCTTTACATATTTACCATTTTGTAACACAAACCATTCAAAAGGTATGCACTGAAGATTGTGATTTAACAAAATTAATAATTTTGCTGTCTTCTCAAGGACATTCTTAAGTGAAACTAGCATGATTTTTACTCTGAGTACATGGCAGCAACAAATATAATGACTACTAGGATGGCCACCCTGATTAATGCTAAGGTTCCAGCATTTATACCCACCACTACTTCTGCACAACTAGTATAAACATCAACACAGGCTTTTTTTTAAAAGGCAAATTAAATTTTAATATGATTATGGAAATAGTTCTGATCTGAAAGTGCCTCAGAGATCCCAGGATTCACAATTTAAGAACCACTGTTCTAGAATATATATGGAAAATAAACTGTTGTTGGATCACAAGTTTTGTAAAATTTCAACTTTACTAGATAAAGCCAAAATTTTCAAAATGATAGCACAGATTTACATGCTCATCTGTAGAAGATAAAAACCCTGGTTACATCACCTTTTCACCAATATTTAGTATTGTCAGATTTCTTAATTTGTGCCAATCATGGAGAATAGAATTTGCATTCCCTCAAAATTAGTTAGAATGAGTATCTTTTTTATATGCTCATTCAACATTTGGATGTTTGGGATGTCTTCTTTCAGAAAGTGTGTAAATACTGTGTGTGTGTGTGTGTGTGTGTGTGTGTGTGTATGTGTTTTACTGGGGATTGACCAAAGGCCTCATGCATGCAAGGTAAACACTTTACTGCTGAGCTACATCACCAGCCCTATTTTTTACTTTAAGACAGGATCTTATTGAGTTGCCAGACTAGTCTTGAATTTGCAGTCCTCCTGGATCAATCTCCTGAAGAGCTGGGATTACAGGCATGTGCCACCACATCTTCCTGAAGTACTTGTATATTTTCTATTGGGTAGTTTGTTAATTTGTAGTTTTTTATATAGTCTTGAAACTGGACTGTGTTGGTTAATTATGTTGTACATGTTTTTTCCTACACCGTTCTATTTTTTTCTTTTATAGTTTTCTGATAACTTTTAATTGTAAATGCATTAAATTCTTAAATAGTAATTGTAATTCTGAATTATCAATCACATATGTTATGTTCTTTCTGTTTTTTTTTTTAAACCTTCTTTATTCTAAGATCATGGGGATTTACTTCTGTATTTTCTTCTGAAATCTTTAATAGTTTGATTTCTACATTTAGGGATTGCTGGATCCTACAGTAAAAGCATGCTCAGTTTTGTAAGTAACTGCCAAATTGTCTTTCAAAGTGACTGTTAATAAATTTTTAAGCCTGTGTATAGCTTGACACTGGATTCCATTTTACCTAGTAAAATTAGAAAGTATGAACAGAAAGTATGTTTTATATTTTGCTTTATTTATAATACATAGCATACAGTTTATTGAATGATTAAATTGATTATTAAATCAATTATCTAATAGCCTCTTATTAGATATAGAGGCATATTGGAATGGATTAAAAATCTATCAACTGAGATTTAATTTGGATAAATTGAGGAGACACACAAGATTAAAATGCAGGACTAATAAATGTTCTCTTGTTAAACAAGAATCTACAAAATCTGAAGTGAGTTCCTTTTTCTCCATGATGTACTTCACCTTTTTCTGTTCCCCTTCTACAGTTACCACACTAGAATTATATAATTCACTTAGACAAGAATGCTCCATTCTGCTCCTTGTTAGAGATAATTTAGAGATCAAGGGGCTCTGGCTTTGTTAAAAAGCATTACAATATAGCATATTATTTGTCCAGTTCTATTCTATCTTTTGAGCTAATGTGAGTACTTGTGCTTTGGTCGTATTTCTTCTGAAAAAAAAAATAGCAAAAACACTACCTTGTACTTAGTAACTGTACTTAGTAACCCTTGTTTATTGCCCTTCCTCTTGAGATTCAAGACAAGGACAGTACTATACGTCTTTTGGAGGAGTGATTTCATTTGGTCTTGGGGAATATATCAAAGTCCTGGTAGTAACCCCACTTAACTTAAGCTCCAACCTCTGGGACATAATACTTAAAGCTATCCACACAACTTCCATGATAATGACAATGCTCGAACTGAATCTTTATCTAATCTCTGATGCCAAACTAAACTAGTAAAGTTCTCACAATGTGTAATTGCTTAATTAATTCATTCATAAAATTTGCTTTAAATAGATCCCTGTTGATTATATAGCAGGGAATATTGAGAAGTAGATCAACTTAGGAAGAAAGTTTATTATGTCTGTAGCATATGCACATAGAGCTGCTTTATTCAAGTTGCTTTATCACATTGTTATTCTATTCATGGTTTTGTGGGCATTTACTAAGAACCATTGATTCTTATGCATTGTGCACAAAGGAAAACACAAGATGAAGCCCAAAGGAATAGAGAAGACAGTGGCTTTGGAGTGCAACTTAAAAGAGAATAGATGATACAATTAGATTTGTTTGATCCAGTGTGATAAAACTATATATTTTCTGTAGGAAATTATGAGGTTTGAAACTGGTTACTAATGCATCTTTTATATGCAAAGCAAAATTCTTAAACAGTATTTTAAGTAACATAGGAACTTAAGGATTGAAAATATACCATTAAAAGATATGTGAAAGGACTCTTCATTTACCCTGATCTCATAACCTGCCCTCATTAGCAGTATTTATCTCTTCTTTGGAGCACAACCCTCCCCAAGAGATTTGGTTCTGAAGTTTGGTTCCCTCTTACTAAAGCTCAACCTAGCTTCTGTACTTCCCTCACATGAGAATAGGCCTTGATTCAGTGCATGGGGAAACATTCAAGAGACATGTAATTGCCTTTTAACCATCAGCCAGAAAATTTAACAGGTAATTACCCAAGATAAAGAACATGTCTTTGTAGTTTGATTTGATTTTAAAGTTTAAAGCCAATTCTTGGGATCATGAAACAAATTACTACAGAAACAGTGGTATAAATTGTTATTATATATTCAGGAATGGCCCATATAAGCCTAATTAACCTATTCTGCAGACTAAATCAGCACCTTAAAAATGGGAAATGGTGATGGATAACTTTGTTGGAAGGGGTAATTAAGTAAACAGAAGGTATTTTAAGTTTTTCTATAGAATTAATAGTACTTGAAGAAACACAAACTTAAGGAAGAAAGATGAGTAAAAATAACTGAAGAAATTCTAAAGGAAAGTTGTACGTATTGTCAAAAAGGTCTATAGATTATGATCCTCTTTTATAACTAAATTTAAATCTTATATTATTATCTCTTTTTTTTATAATGACATACCATGATCAAACACTGCATACCTCTGGCCTTACAATTTTGACTCATGAGTGAGAGTGAGTTTGAAGAAATGTTTCTGAAATAATTGATCAAGGGTTCAAAGAAAGGAAAAGAGAAAAATGAGAGAGAGTGAAAGGCAAGCATTTTCAGGATAGAATCTGTTCTCATCATCACTGTATCCATAATGAATTATATTGAACTCAGTAAATCTCTGGGATTAGGTGCTCAGTAAATCTCTAGATTTTAAAAACAAAACAAACAAAACTGCACACTGAGAGGTTTTGAGAAGTATCATATGTGTATATATCTTCCTTGATGGTGAACAATGTAATAAAATACACAATATCATATAATGACTAATAAAAGGGGAAAAGAGGAGAGTTTGGATCAAAAAATGGCCGCATCAATCAAAGTCAAAGTGGTAGATGTCTAAATTTAGACTGTGTAATAAAGGTTATTCATTAAATTAAGCTTCCATAAAAAACTAAAAATCTGTCACATGAACCAATCTATTGACACACAATTTAATCAAATAGTAATAATATACAATATTATTAGTATATAATAATATATAAATTAGATAATTTTACTTGAAAATGATATTTTCCTTTGAATTCATATTTAACACAAAATTTCCTTAGATATGATAAGCAAATAATTATAAAAGAGAATTTTTATCAATTTTTATTTTTTAAGACATATGAGAGCTTATTTGTGGCTCATGTTTTGTGTCATTGCATTATACATATAAACACAGCAATGTGAAAGTAATATAATGCATTCTCTAACACAAAGTAATAGCTTATTCTTGATTTGGGTACATAATTTTCTTAATATATATTTTTAGGTATAGATGGACACAATACCTTTGTTTTATGTATTTTTTTCATGTGGAGTTGAGGATCAAACTCAGTGCCTCCCATGTGGGAGGAGGAAGGTGCTCTACCATTGAGCCACAACCCCAGCCCTATTTCGGTACATAATTCTTAACTGGTTTGGAAGGTAGATTTTTAAGAATGAAAAGAGTATCTGCAGCCTACTGAGAATAAATTTACTATGCATTTCATCTACATATTTTTCTTAAAATACAACTGAAGATAGTCATGTTGCTAATATATCAACAATATTGCATTTGTTAAGACGATAATGATACTTTAAACTGCCAACCATTTTGTTAAAGAATCACTAGTACAATAAGCATATTACTTTTTCTGCCACAAAAGGAAACATTAAATAGATATGACCTGTTTTTATAGAAATCTAACACATATACACCTTCAAGATTATAGAACAGTTTCCTAATATAATTTTTCTTAACTTTTGAAAAACACAGAATTTCCTTAGATATGGTAAGCAATTAATTATAAAAGATAGTTTTTTATATATTTTTATTTTTTAAGATATATGAAAGCTCATTTATGACTCATGTTTTGTGTCATTGTATTAAAGTCTAAATTGTGACAACTCTTAGATCTGAAAATTAGACCTCCCCATCATGGCAGGAAAACACAAAAGATAAAGAGACACTGTTTAGAATTAGTTTTCACTAGCAGCCTGTCCTTATTCATAATTGATCTTGGCTATAAATCATTTGCTATAATAAAGCAAACACAGAAATTAAGGGACATATTTAAAGGCTTCTATATCACATCTGGCAAACATTTTTAGATTTAGTAGTCACTCAACAAGACAATTATTACAATTTGCTCATGTGTTTTCTAAAACGGTGTGGGATTCAATTCTATTTTTGTACTTTAAATATCACTTACTAAAACAAGTGAACTCACAATACTGAACTTATTATGTAAGAAGATATTTAAGGAGGGTAGTTCCCAGAAGAACTGATACCTAAGCTCTGTATCTGTACAAAACAATGTTCACCTTTATTTTTTTAAAAAAAGTTTGTTTAATTGGTGCCTGTGTAGCATATTACTGCAAAGTTGTATTTCTTTTTTTCCTTTTTTTTGGAGGTGGTGGGGATTGAACCCAGGGACTCGTGATTGTGAGGCAGGCACTCTACCAAGTGAGCTATACCCCTGGCCCTAAATGCTTACCTTTAGTATAAGCACTTCTGAGTTGAAAGTAAGGTTTCCAAAAGCAATTAAATTACTATGATATATTCATACTTATTCTACTGCTACTTTATAGTTTTCCTTCCATCTAACTACAAAGATGCTAATGACCATAGGAAACAAGTTATTAAAAATATACTAAGATGTTGGGAAGTGAGTACATGCAGGTGTATGTAACACTTATTGCAAAGACAGGGAAGGTCGCTGGAAAAGGAATTGTTTGCCATTATAATCCTCCTTTGGTACTTTGGAGAAAATGTTGCTGATTGGGTTCAAGGAAGCTGAAATTCTTAGTCAATTAGATTGATGGTGTATGCCTACAAATTCATCTGCTTTTCTAGTAAAATGAAGGCAATGCCATATCAAAGATCCTAGAGTTGGCAGTGATGAAACTCTACTTCAAAGGGTCTATTATTTCTGTAACATGTACACACACACCCACACACAGGTTTTATTCTGAAATCTCAGACACTTAATGCAGACTGGTTTTATCAGTTTTTTCATCATTAATGCATATCACAGTTAAAGCTTATAGTGAAATAATTTAATTGTTAGATTTTATTATAATAAATTTTCTAGGGAATGTCCTTACATTACTATTATTGTTTTAGTTACTGTGGGGATATATCTATATATGTGACTGTTTATTTATGAAAATGTATATATAAATTGTATACACAATGTTATGAATATATAATACAGATAAATGTGTATGTGTAGAGAGAGAGAGAGAGAGAGAGAACATAATTTTGGCATCTTACTGGTCCTAACCAAAATTTAATATTTATTAAAAGATAATGAGGGGCTGGGGTTGTAGCTCAGTGGTAGAGCACTCACCTAGCACACGTGAGGCCCTGAGTTTGCTCCTCAGCAACACATAAAAATAAAATAATGGTATTGTGTCCATTAGAACTAAAAAAAAAGTAATCTTTAAAAAGATAATGAGCACTATTTTAATAATATAATAATATGTACCAATTTTAGAATGTATTAAAAATTCAAATGGAGAGATATAAGAAAATAATATTATCAGAAATGGTTTCATTAGTTTGGATTTCAAATATAGCATCATATAGCTTTGAGGTTTAATTGACTGGTAGGACAAAATGTTTCAGTCATGCTACATTAACTGAAAATGTTTCCATACCACAAAAAAATAAATCCACTTTCTTATACCAAATGGTATAAAGCTTTAAAGGAGGCACATAATTCATTTTAGAATTTACAATGAAAACATTCACCATTTAGAGCTGGGAGTGGTGGCTCCCAACTATTTGGGAGGCTGAGGCAAGAAAATCACCTGAATCTAGGAGTTCAAGGCAACCTGTGCAACATAGTTAGACCCTGTCTCAAAAAAAAAAATCTACCAATTATTCATTCATTAACAATTATGACAGAATGCCTACTACCTCACTTAAATACTGTTGATATCAGTTTCTATTACCCAATACATCATGTGGAATGATGAAACATATTTTAAAAAGATAAACAACCATCAGAACTAGCCTAGATATGGCACAGATTTTAAAATTAGCAGACAGGGAACTTAAAGTAATTATGATTAATATACTAATCATAATTAGTATAATTATGGGCTCTAATGAAAAAGACAGATTACATGTTAGAAGAGATTGTAATATTAGCAAAGAGGTGAAAACTTTGAAAAGAATTAAAAGGAAATGCTAGATTTTAGAAAGACGAGGCCTTTCAGGAACTAATAGTAGAGAAGACACACTAAGGAAAGAAACAGGTTTTTTCCAAGATGGTGTAATAGAGAAGGTCACTTTCCTGGATGATTCATGGCATGAAACCAAGAAAACATACAAGCAGCTTCTCAGCAAGGTGAGTGAACAAAACATGGGAGTGGGGTTTACTGGAATTTAATACAGGACATTCAAAGCAGACTGGGGATTTGGGAGGTTGGATGTAATAAGGAAGAAATCCTCATCACCACAACTGCTGCTGCAGTGGAAGGTACCAGCACAGTGGAGGGATAAAGGAATTAAAGGAACCCACATTTTTAAGAGACCTGAGACATGTCTGGGTATGGAAAATTTAGAGATCAAAGGCACTCTCCAATTAAACTGAAAGGCATGCTGCACAATATCCTAATGTGGGAAAGAAGTCTGATTTCTCCCTGCTGCATGCAGAGGACAGAGGAAGGAATCATTCTGCAGTCACTGCAGCTGGGGGAGCCAATTCCTGGCAAACCAGAGTTTGGCACAAAATACACACCTGGAAAACACAAACTGCATGATATAGAGTGTGCCTAAATGACCAGGAGAAAATCAAACATGGAGAGAGGTTTACACAGGGGCCTACTGGTCCTGGAAACCCATCTGGCTCTTGGCCTCCAATCTGCTGCTTGCGGGACCAGCTGGGAGAGATACACCTGGCTGGAAATTCCAAAGGGCAGGGAGGAAGACATAGAGTTTGGAGACTGAAACCAAGAGTAGGAAATGAGGGGTCCACAGGTGACAGAGTGGACTATGACCTGGCTCCTCCACCAGAGATCCCTGGGATACAGTCTTCCAGCATGGACCAGCAATTGCTAGGCTCTGGAGGCACGCTGATTTAGTATCCAGATCAACTGGCATTCAGAGAAGAGCCTGGAGGCTACTTGAGACTAAATTCCTCCAGGAATTCTGCCTACTGGATTAACCTCTCTCACTCTAGCAATCCCACCCTGAGAGTGGAGCAAGCATCACACTCTAGAGGACCCCAGCTAACACTATTGAGAAGGGAAGCTGAGAATCTTTTGAGATTTTTTTTTTCTTTCTTCTTTTCTCTGTTTAATTATGACCTTAATAGTTCATGGACATTCATAAATATACATATTTGTTCTTTATTCTCATTCATAGCATTTTTGAAGCCAGTAATACTTAATGGATCAGTTTTTTGAGAACTAGAATGTGTGATTAGTATATATCAGTTTTGTTTTGTATCCTTTCATTTTTATTTTTTATTTTTTTGGATTTTAAATTTACATCTATTTTTTCTCTTGATTCCCTCTCTCTCTCTCTCTCTCTCTCTCCTTCTGTTTTTTGCCCCCTTTGGATACCAGGGATTGAATTCAGGAGCACTCAACCACTGAGCCACATCCCCAACCCTATTATGTACTTATTTAGACACAGGGTCTCACTGAGTTGCTTAACACCTTGCTTTTTCTGAGGCTGGCTTTGAACTCTCAATCCTCCTATCTCAGCCTCCCAAGTCACTGGGATTACAGGTGTGAGCCACCATGCCCAACCTTTTTCTCTCTTTTATTCTGCTAACAGTCAATTTTATTATTCTCTCTTTCACTCTCCCTTTAATTTTTCACTTATATCTTCTCTCCACCTTCCTCAAAATCATCACCTCCATCATTTTTCTTTGCTCCCTGTCCAACATTCAAAATTATTGGACAATTGTTGCCCTCTTGCAAACTTACTGTTTTTATTGCAGGCAATAGTTGATCATATCATTTCTGTATATTGTTACCATTGTACACATCATAACAGGAACTATTTGGTTTAATGCTGCATATTGTTTGCATTAGTTGTTGTTATTATTTGTTTAACAGTGAGGTATTAGAAACCTTCAGAGACACTATAAGTGTATAGGATACAAACTCTACTGCCTCAGATCCATACTGTTAGATGGATAAACGCTCAAATAACATGAAAATGCAAGGGAACAAATCATCCCAAACAAACCAAGATTCTTCAATAACACAACCCATTGACAACACAGTGGAAGAACTGTCAGAAAAGGAGTTTAGACTGTACATCATTGAGCTGATCTGTGAAGTAAAAGATGGAATAAGGAGTGAAATCAGAGAGAAATACAGGAAGTGAAAGATCATTTCAACAAAGAGATTCTGAAAAAAATCAAGCAAAAATCCTTGAAAAGAAGGAATCAATAAGCCAAATGAAAAATTCAATAAGGGGCTGGAGTTGTAGCTCAGTGGTAGAGCACTTGCTTAGCATTTGTGAGGCACTAGGTTCAATCCTCAGCACCATATAAAAATAAAGTGAAGGTATTGTGTGTCCATATACAAATAAAAAAATATTTTAAAAAAGTTCAATGGAAAGCATCACCAACAGATTAGACACTTGGAAGACAGAGTTTCAAGCAATGAATGAAATATATAATCTTAAAAACAAAGTTGACCATGGAGAAAAGATGTTAAGAGACCATAAACAGAACTTCCAAGAAATATGGGATAACCTGAAAAGACCAAATTTAAGATTTATTGAGAGAGATGAAAGCTTAGAGATACAAACAAATTATTTTGATTAAATAATATCAGAAAATTTTCCAAACCTAAAGAATGAAATGAAAAATCAAATACCAGAGACATACAAAACCCCAAATATACAAAATTACAACAGACCCACACCAAGGCACACTATTATGAAAATGCCTAACATGCAGAATGATATAATTTTAAAGGCTGCCAGAATAAAATGACAGGGCACATTTAGAGGGAAATCAATCTGGATCTCAGCTAATTTCTCAGACCAGACCCTTAAAGCTAGGTGGTCTTGGAATAATACATATCAAACTCTGAAAGAAAATGAATGTCAGCCAAGATTCCTATAACCAGGAAAATTAAGCCTCAAAATTGACAATGAAATAAAAGCCTTCCATGATCAACAAAAGTTAAAAGAATTAACAACTGGAAAGCCTGCACTATGAAACATACTTGATAAGATATTTCATGAAAAATAAGTGAAAATCAGCAAAGGGAGGAACTACACTAGAAGAATAGCCAATCAAAGGAGAAACTAATTCAAATTAAAAATCAGAAATAAATCAAAATGACAGGGAATAAAAATCATTTCTCAATAATAACATTGAATGTAAATGGCATAAATTCATCAATAAAAAAACACAGACTGGCATATTGTGTTAAAAACCAACACCCAACAATATGCTGTCTCCATGAGACTCAATTTATAGGCAAAAACATCCACAGACTAAAGGTGAAAGGATGGGAAAAACATATCACTCACAGGGATCATGTAAACAAGCAGGTGTTTCCATCCTCATATCTGATAAAGTGGACTTCCCACCAAAGTTAATCAGAAGAGACAAAGAAGGACATTTCATTCTGCTTAAGGGAATTATACATCAAGAAGACATAACAACCATAAATATTTATGCCCCAAACAATGGAGCATCTATGTACATCAAACAAACCCTTCTCAAGTTCAAGAAGCAAACAGACCACAACACAATAATACTGGGTGAGTTTAACACACTTCTCTCATCACTGGATATATCCTCCAAACAAAAACTAAATAAAGAAGCTATTTAACTAAAAAATAAAATTAATAGTATAGACTTAACAGATTTACATTGAATATTTCATCATTCAATGACTGAATATACTTTATTTTCAGCAGCACATGAATCCTTCTCTAAAATAGACCAAATCTTAGGCCACAAAGCAACTCTTAGCAAATACAGAAAAATGAGAGATAATACCTTGCATCCTATCAGATCATAATGGAAGAAAACAATAAATAATATGTGATGGAATGATGAATGGATAATATAAGAAATCATGGATGAATGAAAAAAATTAGAGTAAATGAGAATAGTGGGAGCACAAAGGCACAAAGGAAAGTCACTGCATTGAGTTCATTCATTAAAAGAATAGAAAGTCAACAAATAAATAACATAATTTTACATCTCAAAGACCTATAAAAAGAAGAACCAATCAACACCAAAAGCAGTAGAGACAGGAAATAATTAAAATCAGAGATGAAATCAATGAAATTAAAATAATCCAAAGAAAATTGATGAAACGAAAAGTTGGTTCTTCAAAAAAAAAAAAATCCATGAAATTGATCAACACTTAGGCAAGATAATGAAGATAAAAAGAGAGAAAACTCAAATTACTAAAACCCATAACGATAAAGGAAATATCACAATGGACAGTACTGAAATACAGATGATAATCAGAAACTATATTGAAAATATATTTATACTCTAACAAAACAGAAACTCTTGAAGACATCAATAAATTTCTAGAGATATTTGACCTACACAAATTGAATGAAATTAGAAATAGAAAGGACAGAAAATTTAAACAGATCAAGTTCAAACAATGAAATTGAAGACACCATCAAAAGTCTACCAACCAAGGAAAGCCCAGGACCAGATGGATTCTCAGCTGAGTTCTACCAAACCTTTAAAGAAGAACTAACACCAATCACCCTCAAATTATTCCATGAAATAGAAAGGGAGGGAACCCTTCCAAACTCATTCTATGAATCTAGTATCACCCTCATACCAAAACCAAACACAGACACATCTAGGAAAGAAAATTTCAGACCAATATCCCTGATGAACATAGATGCAAAAGTTCTCAATAAAATATTGGCAAATCACATACAAAAACACATTAAACAGATAGTGCACCATGATCAAGTGGGGTTCATCCCATGGATGCAAGGTTGTTTCAACATATGGAAATCAATAAATATAATTCGTCACATCAACAAACTTAAAGACAAGAATTACGTGATTGTCTCAATAGATGCAGAAAAAGCATTTGACAAAATATAGCATCCATTCATGTTCAAAACTCTAGAGACACTAGGAATAGTAGGAACATACCTCAACATTGTAAAAGCTATGTATGTATATACGTTAAACCCAAGGCCAATATCACTCTAAATGGAGAAAAGTTGAAAGCATTCCCTCTAAGAACTGGAAAAAGACAGGGATATCCTCTTTCCCCACTTCTCTTCAACATAGTCCTGGAAATTCAAGCCAGAGCAATTAGACAGAAGAAAGAAATTAAAGGGATACAAATAGGAAAAGAAGAACTCAAACTATCCCTTATTTGCTGACAATATGATTCTATATTTAGAAGACCCAAGAAACGCCACCAGAAAACTGCTAGAACTCATAAATGAATTCAGCAAAGTAGCAGGTGATAAAATAAATACCCATAAATCAATTGCGTTCCTATACATCAGCTCTCAAAAAAACTGAAAGCGAAATTAGGAAAACTATACCATTCACAATAGTCTCAAAGAAAATATAATATTTGGGTATCAATCTAACAAAAGAGGTGAAAGATATCTACAATGAAACTTACAGAACACTAAAGAAAGAAATTAAAGAAGACCTTAGAAGATGCAAAGATCTCCCATGCTCTTGGATAGGCAGAATTAGTATTGTCAAAATGGCCATGCTACCAAAAGCACAATAAAAATATAATGCAATTCCTAGTAAGATTCTAATGACATTCTTCATAGAAATAGAAAAAAAGCAGTCATAAAATTCATTTGAAAAATAAGAGGCCCAGAATAGCCATAGCAATTCTCAGCAGGAAAAGTGAAGCATCACAAATACCAGTACTTAAGTTGTACTATAGAGCTACAGTAACAAAAATGGCATAGTATTGGCACCAAAGCAGACATGAAAATCAATGGTGCAGAATAGAAGACAGGAGACAAACCCATATAAACACAGTTATCTCATACCCGACAAGGGTGCCATAAACATACATTGGAGAAAAGATAGCCTATTCAACAAATGGTTCTAGGAAAACTGGAAATCCATATGTAATAAAATGAAATTAGATTCCTATCTCTCTCCCTGCACAAAACTTACCTCTAAGTGGACAAAGGACTGTCTAAGTCAGCTTTTTTGGTGCTATGACAAAAGGAGCCAACCAGAACAACTCTAGAGTAGTAAAGATTTATTTAGCGGCTCATGGTTTCAGAGGTTTCAATCCTTAGACAGCAGGCTCCATTCCTCAGGGCTTGAGGTGAGGCAGGATATCATGGCAGAAGAGTGTGGCAGACGAAACCAGCTCACTTGATGATCAGGAAGCAGAGAGAGACAGACTGCATTCTCCAGATACAAATATATACCCTATTGCCACATCCTCAATGAATCACTTCCTCCAGTCACACCCCACCTGCCTCCAGTAACCACTCAGTTAATTCCATCAGGGATTAATTCACTGATTAGGTTAAGGCTGTCACCCAATCATTTCTCCTCCAACCCTTCTTGCTTTGTCTTACACATAAGCTTTTGGGGGACACCTCACATCCAAACCATATCAAGGGGCTAGGCATTAGACCAGAGATCCTGCACCTGCTAGAAGAAAAAGGATACCCAAGTCTCCATCACATTGGCTTAGTAACCAAATTCCTCAATAAGACTCCTAAAGCACAAGAGGTAAAATCAAGAAGTAATATATGGGATTTTATCAAACTAAAAAGTTTTTTCACAGCAAAGGAAACAATCAAGAATGTAAACAGAGAGCCTCCACCTCAGATAAAGCATTAATCTCCAGGATATGCAAAGAATTCAAAAAACTCAACACCAAAAAAAACCACAAATTACCTAATCAATAAAAGGAACTGAATAGGCACTTCACAGAAGAAGAAATATGATCAGTTAACAAATATATGAATAAATGTTCAACATCCCTAGCAATTAGAGAAATACAAATTAAAACTACACTGAGATTTCATCTTACTTCAGTCAGAATGGCAGTTATCACGAATACAAGTAACAATAAATGATGGAGAGGATTCAGGGAAAAAGGTACGCTCATACATTGCTAGTGGGACTGCAAATTGGAGCAACCACTCTGGAATGGAACCACCGTTTGACCCAGTTATCCTACTCTTTGGCATAGTATAGGAACACAGGCACATCAATATTCATAGCAGCTCAATTCACAATTGCTAAGCTATGTAACCAACCTAGGTACCCTGTAATAGATGATGAATGGATAAAGAAAATATGGTACATTTATGCAATGGAATAATAGTCATTTGCCAGTAAATGGATAGAACTGGAGGCTTTCATGCTAAGTGAAAGATGCCAATCCCTAAAAATCAAAGACCACATATTCTATGTGATATGCAGATGATGACTCACAATAAGCAGGGGGGAGGGAAGAGTGGAAGTTCACCAGATTGGATAGGGGGGAATGAGGGGAAGTGAGAGGGGATGGGAATGGGAAAGACAGTAGATGGAATTGGACATAACTTTTCTATGTTCATATATGAATACACGACCAGTACAAACACAAAAATGGGAATTATACTTCATGTATATATGATATGTCAAAATATACTTTACTGTCATGTATAACTAAAAAGAACAAATAAAATAACCTAAAAAAATGAAGTGTGATATAATACAGAATGCTGTTCAGAATATATGAACTACTTATACATACAACAACATTGATGGATTGCAAAAACATTAAGCTAAGGAAAAGAAGCTAGACATTAAAGTATCCACTGTATAAATCCATTTAAGTGAAACTTCAGGGCATTGTAGCACACATCTATAATCCCAGCTACTCAGGAGGCTGAGACAGAGAATTGCCACTTTGAGGCCTGCAACTTAGCAAGATCCTATCTCAAAATAAAAAATATAAAGGACTAGGGATGTAGCCCAGTGGAAGTGCATCCCTTGGTTCGATCCACAGTACTGCAGAAAAGAAAAGAAATGACAGAGAAGACAAGACTAGTCTATAGTGACAGGAAGTAGATACCTGGTTATCGGGGATAGGGAGAGGAAAGTTATGTAGAGATTAACTGTAAGGGGGAAGAAATGATTGATTTTTTTTCATGTAATAGAAATGTTGATATCTTAATTGTGATGTTAGTCACTTAGCTATATACCTTTGTCAACACTCATCAACCTGTACACAAAATGGGTGCACTTTTACTACATGTAAATTATATTTCCATAACATTTTAAAATGTACTCACAAAATGCAAACTCTTTTAAAAACTCATAAGATTAACATTATTCCAATACCAAAACCATACATAGCATGGCATAAAAGTCCCACATAACTTATTATATGTTTATTATTAACCTTCTATTATGAAAACACACTGATTAAGCATTTAAAGACACATCAATACTTGGAGCAGGAAAAGGGAAGTTTGGATGAAAGATAACCACAACAAGAGTCCTAATTCATGTAATCTAATTTTCTATTCTTCTAAAGCCTTGACATATTTCTCTCTTTTTTAAAAATGCATCTACTAACCAATTTTCTATCAAAGTATATTCTTTTGTTAAGACAAAATATTTATATTTATCTCCAAAAGCAAGATCAATATTTTCCTTCAGCTTTCACTACTTTTAATAGTTTTCAAAATTCTGTCAAAATCGGAGGTAAAGTTCACTCAATCACAATAAGTAAGTTATATCACATCTTAAAAATACATATATTTTTAACCTTATCATGTACATTCACAAGAATGGGATCCTAATTAGAATAAGATATACTCCATGTTTGCATAAATAGACTGTACTATCAGGTATAACTAAAAAGAACAAAAGAAATTATGATCTTAGGGCCTATTCATTTTTTGTGTGAAAAAAAATTACATATACCATAGTAGAGAGATTATTCTTATGAACTGCCATACAACATTATCAAGATTATAAAATTCAAGATGTTTCTATTCTTGCTTTCTTTTTTCTTCTTTTCTTTTAAAGCAAGTATTAGGCATCCTGTCTCTTCAGTGCTACATACCTCGATAAATATTTCTTCAAAAATGAATATTTGAAGACTTCTTTTTAATATTGCTTTTGTAGAGGCTGAATACATTAGATAGCTTTCTCAATATACTAATGTCTGGTTGAATTCTTGCCACCCTTTCTTTTTTTTTTTTTTCAGAGGGATTGGTTCTTTATTTCAAAAAAGACACTTGTCAATATTCAGTATCAAAACAGTTGCACTATTGGTTTCTTTCTCCCAACTGGACCCAAAGAGACCACAACAAAGGACAGTACATTTTAAGCCAATAAGCTGAAGGATATACACCTAACAGACCTCACAAGAACCTCATCTAAAAGTAGGGATTGGGTTGAGAAAGAAACTTTGAAAGATCAGCACACTGCCAGCCCAGACTGTAGGACTCTCACAGCCAGATGGGGTGGCCAGATACCCCAACCCCAAAGATGCAAAGTTTCAAAATAATATAAAATTTAAAAAGTTTCGTACATAAGCTATTCAAGATTCTCCAGCACTGACGGATACAAAGCACAATGAGATGGCAGTTTTAGATGCAGCAGCTTCAGACCCAGAAAAGGGTGATGAGATGAGTTTCATATGGCTAAATCAGTGGCAAAAACATAATTTTCTTTTTTTTTTTTCCCAAGGCGGCAGGAGTGGTCACCTCAAGATCAAGGGCGCATGATCCATTCTGTGAACACATGGAAGGGGATAGAGATGGGAGAAAAATGTGGTCTCAGGGCTAAGAATATGGCTCAATGGTAAAGCATTTGAGGAACATGTAAGAGGCTCTAGGTTCAGTCCCCAGCACCACAAAAGCAAACGGTCTCAGAGGTCTCACCATCTTAATTTGGTCATTTCTGATGGAAAAAAAAAAAAAGTTAAAAATAAGAATAAAATTGTCTAAAGATACCTTAAAGCTAAAAACAAACAAAACCTGAATAGCACGGTTTTTGTTTTTTGGCTAACTCCTCTCGGAATCACCTTTCTGGTTTGGCTGGTACTTTGCACAGAGCAATGAGGTTTCCCATAGTAGAGTGTTTCCCTGGGCTGTTTGGCTTTCAGTAAGGCAGGCCCATTCCTCTTTTCCTCCTCTACTGAGAGGACAATGGGGATTAGGCTGGAAAGTTACCTTCCAAAAGTGAGAAGGGAATTAGATTGTTGCTTCAGAGCTATGAAATTATTTGGACTGTTTTACAAATGGTTACTGTAACAACAAAAAAAAGTAATTACAAGATGTGTACATCACAATATGCTTTTAAAGACACTTTGCCTTGTGCACACGTTCCCTTAAATGTTGTTCCCAAAGGTGCTCAGCCTCTAGCCCAGCTGGAATCTCTGGGAAGAGGCAGAGAGAGAGTTTGGTGAAAAAAAACAAGGGGTTGGAGGTAGAAGGGTTGTTGAAGGGAGAAAGCAGTCTTCCAGTTAAAAATCAGCCCTCAGTTTCAAGGTCAGCTTGGGGCTGACTGGCGTCAGGCATAGTCAGGGTCAGAGGGAGGAGCAGCAGCAGCGCGGGACTGGGGAGCTCTACATCTCATTCAGGTGAAGCAGAGTCTGGTCCGGCATCCTTTGTGTACAGAGGTGCTCCTCTTTGGTGCATTTCAGCTTATCTTCCAAATCATCAATTGTCTTTTCCAGGTTGGCTACTGATCTCTCGGCAAACTCAGCACGGGTCTCCGCCTCCTTGAGTTTATCAGTAAGAATCTTTATTTCTTCCTCATTCTTCTTTTATTTCTTCTTTTTGAGAGTACTTTTCTTCAGCAGCATTCAGACACTTCAGGTTCTGGTCCATCAGTCTGATCTGCTTATCCATCTCTCGGTAACGGGACTCAGCCGGCTCAGCTCCTTCCTCTGTGCGTTCTGTCTCCTTCAATAATGGCTAACTTACGAGCACCTCTTCATACTTCCTATCTGCTTCTTCTGCAATGTGCTTAGTTTCTTTGAGTTGGATTTCCTGGAGTTCCATCTTTTCTTCATTTTTTAGGGCCTGGTTTTCAATAACCTTCATACCTCTCTCATTCTCATCAGCAGCTTTTTCTGCTTCCTCCAGCTTTTGCAGGGCAGTAGCTAGGCGCTCCTGAGCACAGTCCAGCTCCTCTTCAACCAGTCGGATCCTTCGGTTCAAGGAGGTGACCTCAGTCTCAGCCTGTTCCCGGCCCGCCTTTCTCCCTCAACTTCTCGCCCTCTCAGCATCATCAGCTTGCTGCTGCAGAACCTGGATCTTGCGCTTCACCGCCTCTACGGTGGTGATCCCGGCCATGGCGCCCACCCAGCCGCTCCTCCATATCTGCCTTCTGCCTTCTCCGCTAGGCGTTGCAGCCGCTTCTCCACCACCCTTTTTTGATACTGTAATTTTTCAACTACGAAAACCTACAGCAACTATACAATTAATTACAAAAATCTTTCAAAGAACATTATTTCCTATAGGGTTTCATTAATTGCCTTCGGCATATAGCCTACATTAAAGCTAGACATGTCATTTAAATATAGCATAAGCCTCAATTTTTCATTTGACAAGGAAACTAATTTCTGGTTTTCCAAAAGGATGGAAAGAAATAAAATTCGTCACAAAGGCTTACCCAAAGAAAAAATTATCCAGAACTATTTAAAATGGATATTATATATCTACGTAAGTACATGGTACAAAAATATTTACAGAATTTTTTAAAAGTTAGAAAATATGGGGCTGGAAAATATACCTCAGTTGGTAGAGTGCTTGCCTGGCAAGCACAAGGCCCTGGGTTCAATCCCCAGCAATGCAAAAAAAAAAAAAAAAAAAAAAAAAGTTAGAAAATATTCAGGCTAGTGACTCAGTAGGGGTTTTTCTCAGTAATTCATGGTCAAACATTCTTCACTGTAATGAATCTACAGATATCATATCACTTAACATCCATTCTACTAACTGACAAAAATCACAAAAAATTCAGTATACTGGATCTGGAAAATAAACTTAG
This sequence comes from Glaucomys volans, assembly GCA_020662805.1. Lineage (NCBI taxonomy): Eukaryota > Metazoa > Chordata > Mammalia > Rodentia > Sciuridae > Glaucomys > Glaucomys volans. The sequence goes on from JAJEJO010002058.1 coordinate 775,946, forward strand.
TATGTTTCCTATGGCTACTGCTTTGTTTCAGGAAGAAATAAAAGATATGCCATCATGCCATCATTAATGATTCATGCCATCATTAAAATACAGCTATAACTCTATCAATTGTGGTAGAGTTGAGTTGTTGAGTTCCTGAAAGCTAAGCCCTAAGATCTTAAAAGCAAATAAAGGGACTTTCATCCATGAAACAGATTTTCATTGACTGGTCAAATAGTAATTTCACATATTGAAAAAGATAAGATGTTAAATACAGCTTGCTTCCCTGTCTATGGAAAAGGGATAAGAGGATAGTAAATGAGTAATCAACTGGAAATGGAAAAAAAAAAAAAAAAAAACCCACCCTGCCAACAAATAACATTTTTAATAGAAGGATTCTTCTGGCTTTCAGTCTAAAGGAGTCTTGTGAGATCCCCTTGCCCATTTTTAGTACTCACACTTTCAAATAAGAATTAACAGAAAGAAAGTTGCTCCAAGGCACATAAAATTTGGGATATATATTTTACTTCACAACTCTTCTACATGAGATCCAAACCATCCATCTTAGGAAGAGTTCAAAGGATTTATTGACAAGTCAAAAAAAACAAACCCCAGAATGAAACTAGGAAGCCAGAGAGATAGCCCAGTTGGAATCTTACTAAATGATATAGACATATGACTCCTCAACTGAGCTATTTAAGTACAAAAAGAATAAGACCTAACATGTATGTGTGGATACTGACTAACTTCTGACTCCATAAGGTAACAGTGCTTTCACACATGCATTATTCACCTGTTTTTTGTCCAAACCTGTCAATATAATTGAACCTAACAGGAACTATTAAATTGAGTATGATTGTATAAGATTATGACAGTCATTAAGGAGCCAGATATCTTAGTGAGTTAAAGATGAACTTCCTGGTTAAGAAGGATTTTTGTCTTTTGTTCCCAGGCTGTTTATTGCAATGGAAACTAGAATACCAATATTTTAAGACTTCATTTAAAGTGTAATACTGACTTTTTATGTGTCTGACTCAAATCATGTTTGAAACTTGCTGGTTACTTGAATTTAAAACTTAATCAATAGCATTTAATAAATTTTTAAAAATACTACAGTTAATTGACCCACTTTTACTGTGGACTTAAAAATAAAAAGGCAACATACAAATTTATCTTAAGAATAGCCTCTGAGGCAATTGCATAGTGAATAGTTTCATTTGTTCTTTTTTTCCCATCAATTTCACCACAAAAAAAAAAAAGATTATAAAACCTAAATCTTACAAATGTTAGGAGTTTTTGCAATTAGGCTGCTGTTTTAGGTAAAAACAACTGACTAACTCTTCAAAGTTTTTTCTTGTTAGCAGATATGACTGCCTATTTTGCTAAATGTCAACAGTCTCTATTTTAAAGGAAAAGGGATTCCTGAAAAAGAAAGTAATCTGTGAATGAAATGAAGGCGCATTTGTGTTTCTGTTTTGTTTTGTTTGTTTGTTTCTTGATACCAGGAATTGAACTGTTAAACCCAGAGATGCTTAATCACTGAGTCACATCCCCAGCCCTTTTTTATATTTTATTTAGAGACAGAGTCTTGCTAAGTTGTTGAGGCTGGCTTTGAACTCTGGATCCCCCTGCCTCAGCCTCCCAAACTGCTGGGATTACAAGCATGTGCCACCATGCCCCGCTTGGGGTGCTTTTGTTTCATTTTTACCTGCATAAGAATCACATTAAAAATCAACTAATTAAGGACAAGTCATCTTTCAGTCTTAGGAACACAAATGTTTGAAGTAAGGGAAGATGTTGTCAGATGTCTTTCCCTTCATATTTATAGGTTTTTACATTTTCTGTCACCATTTGTAGCAGCTCTTTTTATTCTTCTATCAATGACATACAAGTGCACCTGAAAATACAGGTTACACAGCAAGTGCTGCACATACTTTATACCTAGAAAAGGTGTGCTCACAGAGTAGGAACAGTGGAAACCAAAAGTACATTTTATGGTAGAGGTGACAAAGATTTTAAAACATGTATATATTGTCACTTGAGGAAAAGAATGATCATTTAAATAATTGGACTTTATGATGAACTGGGTATTGAAGAGACTGCTAAAGCCAAAGTATTGCAAATGTGTATATAACAATATTTAAGTGTGATGCATTCATCACTAAGAGAGCACTGAATCACAAAGGTTATTTAACAAATCTCCACTTCTTAAGATGATTTATCCCAATACCCCAAATGATAAAATTCTCTATTGAAATCAGGCAAAAAGACTGTAAAATGTAGTTGAGCACAGGCTTTCCACACAGTAGTTACAAGTTGCTCAAGAGTGGAGTGCTAAAATTTATTTTGATTTTCTTAAACTCACTCACTTGTGACCAATCTCATGTGCAATGGTAAAAGCTGAACCCAGGCCAATGTCTTCATTAATGCTGCAGCTCCTTTCAGGCTCACACATTCCAGCCACAGAGGCCAAGCCTGAATAAACAGAAAGAGACACAAAGGGTCAAGCCAAGGTGTTTCAGTCTTAAAAAGCCCATACTTATAAATGCCTGGATTCTTTTTAATAACCTCCATGCACAGAAGGAGCAGTTGGCAAAAGGTTAACTTTCTAGTCATTTGCAAAATCACTGGGGGGAATTTCACTTTGCCGGCTAGACATTAATATTTTTTGAACTGCAGTCAGTGCTGGAAAATGTCTAGACGAGGGGTTAGATTTATAAATTTTACTTCTGGTAACTTGGGACCACCTAGTAACTTGAGCCAGAAGAGGGAATTCAAGAAAGCATTTCTATTTTAACATTCTTCAGGCTGTAGAAAGCAAAATATATCCACATTATTTTTCTAAAGAGATCTGTTTAAGTTTAGTGGGTTCATAAAAATATACAAGCAACTTTTTAGTTACAAAAAAAAGGGAGGGGGGACTCCCAAATGTTTTTTTAAATGACATTTTTATAAAAATAAAATGAATGATTCAAAGGATAAAAGGAGAATTGAAAGATGGGAGGTTTCTGCACTTTTTTAATCTTCTGAAATTAGTCCTGATAGTGATGCAGCAATTTCTTTTAGTACTTTTAATGGAGGACTCACATATTCAATGCAGTTTTCCTCTCCCCCACTCACTTCAATGCATTAGAGTTTTACTAATAAAGCAAAAACTATGGTGCTAACTTGCTGATTCTAGTGAATGTTATGTTACTAAAGGTATTCTACCTTTGGGAATTTTAGTATGTAAAAGCTTCAATATTTACTTTCAAATGAATATCATGCTCTGTGAATAAGTATAGAACTTTAAAACAGTTCTTAGAAACAAGAATTTTTGTGCAAAAGATGTCATTTGTTATAAGGAAAGAGATGCCAAATCATACTTAACACACTAACATAGAAATGAAAACTTAATTAATAGAAGTTGAAGGAAGAGAAGCAAAAATATTTTATATGTTATTGTCACTCAAATACAAAGAATTACCCTCCCACCAAAGTTAATTAAATTCAATGAATGTTTACTAAGTATAATCATTAATGTTCTGTGACAGTACAATTTCCCAGTTGCACTAATTGCAAACAATGAATGCTATTCAGTTGATATTTTTCACTGACAAGTTTTGGAAACTGTGTTTCTTTGTATTTTCTAATATATACATCAAAATAACAACTACATTGGAACAGAACTGAGATCAGTGCTGGGTGTACTAATAGTTTGCTTTCTCTATTTACATGGGCTTGGCAGGAGTTAGGGAAGAGTTGATTTCTGCCTCAGAGTTGTTATAAATACAGATGACACCCTCATTCTGCCCTTCCATTCCCTTGAGGTCTTGGGCCTGAAAAAGAGGATGTTTTAAAAAAGGGACCACTGGACAAAATGAATTAATTTTCTTGGCTAATCAAAAATACTTAGTGAATGTCACTTCCAATCTCCACTGAAAGACACATACATAAGCACACATGCATGTACACAGAGGGAGAATCAAAATTTGTAGCACATTATCTGGCTTTAAGTGATTGGGTTCAATTTGACCCATCTTGGGGAAGACAAAGTCACAATGAGCAATATTTCTGTTTTGAGCCAAAACAAAAAAAGAATTACTAGAAATAGAAAAGAACTGCTAAAAACAATTATTGCTAAAAGAACAGTTCTTGTATTTCCCAAATATATTCACAGGCTATCTTTTTTTGGCTTAGTAGTTATTGTTGCTGTGTTGTTTTTTTGGTATAGGTCATGTGGCTCTATTTTCAACTTAAGAATTCTCTATGACTCTCCAGGGAGTATTTATAAGCACAGATTTACTTCTGATATCTTATATAAAATTGTTAACTTTGGTAAAAGAACAACTTAAGAAAATATATTTGGAACATAACTATTACTTTTGAAACATAAAGGTAAGTCCTAACTAAAATGAGAACATTTTCAACACTAATATATTTTCACAAGCTCCCACCATTTTCTGGTTTCCTATGAAATTGAAGCTGTCAAAGTTCTTATGTGTGATTGTGTTAATAGGGGTTTGATTATTATTTGGGTCATTTAGATTTCCTTAGTTTGATGGCCACAGTTTGCACCCTTAAACCTACTTAGCCATATTAGAATTGATCATCAAAGTTTTAAGCAAGAGAATTTGAAAAAATCAGTATGAAACCAACACAAAAGTTACTATAAAATAATTTAATTTAAATTAAATTATTAAAAAGTAATAACCTCTTTGATTCTGTACTGATATTTTCCACAGATGAAGGTCAACACGCACACACACACACACACACATATATACAGTTCATTCAGTTGTCACTATAAAAGATAGTACAAAAAATAATATATAATGGTTTATAATTTGAAAAGAATTTATATTGAGCTTGAAAATGCATTGCCTTGTACCTATTAATGTATTGATTATAAAGAAAAATAAGCTATCACATTTTGAATACATTATTTAAAAAAATAAAAGTAGAGTAGGAAAATACCTCAAGTTTCTGGTAATAATGACAACAAAAATACTAGGTATATTAGGTATTACTAATTTTACAATGAAGAATGTATCTCAGTGTAAACACCTTCAAAAAGCAGAATAGAATGTGTGTGTATATATGTATATATTATATAGAGATGTATACATACATATACACATATTTCATTCATATATATACTAAATATATGATATATGCAAAAATCAATATAAAAACCAACGTGAAAGTTACTAGAGAAGTGTGTGTGTGTGTGTGTGTGTGTGTGCGCCTGTGTGTGGCAGTTAAGTGAAACTATATAGACAATTTCTACGTTAAATAAGACCTATAAATTTTTAAAGTACTTCCTTACTAAATAAATTCATGTTTCCTTCCTAAAATGATTTTAATAATATCCCTATAATAAAAGGACAGATATTACTCCTACTGCTAAGAAATTACTAAGACAATTGAGGAACAAAGAGCTTAAATAAACTGAAAGGGTAATGCACTGAAACTATCAATGCCAAGTAATTTCTGTTCAGCACTCCCCTCATTGGTCTTGTTAACCTAAAACACTTTAAAGAAAATCTTTTTGATGTGAATCTCTCAGCAAAAAGAATTCTTCCTGTGATATGTATTTTAACTATCATGCTTCTTTACCATTAATACCTGGCACCTGCTAATTTGGATTTTTCTTTAGCCATAAATCTTGAGGAAAATAGCATAGAGAAAGCCTGGATGAGTAGGTAAAATCATCAAGGGAAATTCCAATCTCTGAGAAGATGTTTCAGTGAACTGCCCAGGAAGTTGGATAACACTCTCCCACATTGACTAATTAATTATATCTTCCCAAAATACTTAGATTGGGCATAGCAATCAATTTCATTAACTACTCCTTTACAGATAAGAAAACTGAGACTTGTCATAGAGAAACCAGAATATTAATCTTTAGTTGCTTAACTTATAAGTCTGTAGAAAGACTTTGACACTAAAAAATTCATCATAGAATAAAAGCTTCTACTCCATAAAATAACAGTAGTTGCTTAGTTATTTAATGCAACGTAAAGGGACTCTCCCATCCATTTGTATTTGCAGTTAACCTATATGAAATTATGTTCAGCAACAAAATGTTATTTTAAAAAATCTAGAGTACTACAGAATGCTTTTTAAATAGCAAATGATATTCAAGAAACACAAAAAAGATAATCCTGTCTTCTCTGTCTACCTCTGGCTATACTGTTTTACAAAATTCTTTTTTATAAAATATATTTTTAGTTGTACATGAATATAATACCTTTATTTATTTACTTCCACGTGGTCCTGAGGCTCAAACCCAGGGCCTCACATGAGCTAGGCAAGCGCTCTACCACTGAGCCACAACCCCAGTCCCCAAATTATCTTCTTATTTTTTGTCAGAGTACAAAATTTTCCAATAATATCTTAATTTTTGGATAATACTCTTTCCACAAAATGGTACCAAAAGAAGTATTGTTCTTGAGTCCTTCCCTTTAAGTATCTCTAGATTTTTTATCCCAATCCTTTAATAGCCTGGGATTTCAAGATGTTGGTTGCTCTTATTTGCTCTTAAATCTCTGGGCATTTTAAGAAAATACATTACAGAGACTGATTATATGAAAACAAATGCTAACTTTGATTTGTAATTATTAGTTCACAATTTTGAATCATCTTCTAAATTGTTTAAAAATCATTATTCCATTTATCAGAGAGGGAAAGCTAATAAAATTTATATAATCTTTATTATGGGAGTAAATATTTGTTTCCTAGTAAACGAAAAGGTCAAGTTTGACAATTTTTAGGAAATAATTTCAGATGTACCAGAAAGGAAAATGACCATGTTAATAATAAAGAGTAAAGTTATTGGTCCAAAAAGATAATCTGAAATATCCTGTCTTTTTAAAAAAGAAAAAAAAAACTTACCCAGTGTTCCACAGGGCTTATTTTTATAAGTGCAGATATCATATCTATAGAGGAAAAAAAAAAGAGGTGAAATTTGTAATCTGATCAAATTTGTAAAATATTTTTGTGTATTCATCACATTTTTTTCTTGGAGCTCTGGTTGTCAGACCACAATCAATGCAATTATGAGCAGCCAGCTGGAGTGTTAGCATTGTCATGACTCTGGGGGACACAGCAGACTGCACAGCACTCCCAGCTTCTGGCTGCAAGCCGATAGGACACCTACCATTAAGAAAGAAGGTTAAAGTGGATTTTTGTAATAGAAAGTTCCATAAAATTATCTACCATACTATTGAAGCTATTCTAGCTTGTCTGCAGAGTGCTACTGCTTCTACAAAAAGCGAATGGGTGACTTTTTATTCCCGAGCTCTTTTGAACCTAATGGATATTGTCTTATTATATCCAGAGACTGTATTTTATGTTGCTGAGCCATAAGCACTATTTGGAGTTCCTTCAACTCTAACATGGATTCCTGTTTTTTAAAAAAGACAATGTAATACAGCAATGGAAATTAAACTGATACTACACATTTCCCCTAGTTGTATACCAGCAATTAAGCATGCTTAAAATACAAATATTTTTAAGTGATTTTACAAACAGATAAATGTAATGCTCAACAGAAAGCCTTCCTAATGTTAGTCAGACTTACTCTAATGTTGCATTATAACTCAATACAAAAAATTGAGTTCATAAAGTAATATTCCATATTTTAAAATATATTACATTTAGAATGCCAATTCAATGTTGATGTACATTTTAAGTGTTTTCATAATGATATCCTTATAAACTAATCTTTAAAGCCAAAAGCATTCAGAGTTTCTAATTTAAAAGAGTGATAACTTTTGTTTCCTATGTTTTATGATAGAAATGAAAATTTTTCCAGGTAAAAAAGTTTCAGAAACTACAGGGAAATCCAAGTCGCAAAAGTTCTCTTTTAGTGTATATAAATAATGGCTAGTCCATATTAATTGGGCTGGAACTAATAGTGAATTGTACTCTTATTCATCAATCAACAGACCAAAAGGTACTTTAAAGAAAAAAAAAAAAACTTCTAGCCATACCAGTAGTATTACTGAACTCCCTAAAATCCCTAAAAATTCCTTCTCCATATATTTAGAATTTCAAACTCTTCATCCTGTTCATTTTACATTTGAGTAAAGAGTTTGTTTTCCTCTTGAAGTATCTTTTCTTTTGAACATTTGCATATTCATCCTCTGTCTTCTCTTGCAATTGGTAAGCCATGGGATCACAGTGTTTGGAACACTCTTTTATGTAAGATAGAGAAGTTAGCAGTTCAGTTCACAATAGCTAGATTGTGGAGCCAACCTAGATGCCTTTCAATAGATGAATGGATAAAGAAACTGTGATATATATACACAATGGAATATTACTCAGCCATAAAAAAAGAATAAAATTAAGGCATTTGCAGGTAAATGGTTAGAGTTGGAGAATATCATGCTAAGTAAGATAAGCCAATCCCCCAAAACCAAAGACCAAGTATTTTCTCTGATAAGTGGATGATGAAACATAACAGGTGGGAGGAGGGGTAAGAAAGAATGGAGGAAGGATGGATTGTGTAGAGGGAAATGAGGGGGGGAGGGGTTGAGGGAAGGAAAGATAATGAAATCAGACAAACATCTTTATCCTATGTACATTTATGATTACACAGTGTGACTCTACTTTCAGTACAACCAGAGAAATGAAAAGTTGTACCCCATTTGTTTACAATGAATCAAAAAAAAATAATGCAATTAAACATGAAAAAAAAAGGCACCAGTGTACTGGCAAAAGTATATTCCGGTGTCACAATTTATCTTGTGATCATAGTGGGTTATGCCTGTCAAATTATATAGACACAACTCATTCCAACAATTGTCAAAAAAAATGTAAACAAAGACTTTTCACAGGTAATGTAGATATAGGTGTATAAATAGAATCTATTTCCAAATCTTCAAATTCCATATGTGCCTTTTCTAAAATTGATCTGCTTGAGAATGCACTTGCAATCCACCAGTTTTCAAGTTGTCTTTCCTGTTTCATAATTACACCATTCTACTTTTTAAAAAAGAAAAAGTCTGTATCTCATGCATCCCAAATCTTGTTTTGGTACATTATCCCAGGTTAGAAGTCTCCAGAACATAAAGCAGAGTGATAATTCAAGAAAGCACTGACCCTGGGAAATAAAACCTTAGGAACAAAGAAAGAAAAATTGAAGGGAAAGATGCTTATTTCATCCTGGCAAGACCCTGACTCTCTGCTAGTCCTCCTGTTTATAAATTAATCTGTATATTTGTATTACAATTAAAATTCAGAAATGGAATTGTTATCATGGAGTATATTCACATGTTAATTTAATCTAAAAAAATGAAGTCAGATTTGTTATTGACAATTAGTCTGACGAAGCAAGTAGTTTGGCAGTAAGAACTGAGTCAGATAATCAAATTATATAGTGGTGAACATTTCTCATGATTGGGTGAGCTAAATATACAAAGATTTGACAAAATTCACCTAAAGCATATAACAATATATAATATATTTACTGTAGTCTGGGCAGCTACTCTAATGTATGGTAAAAAGAATTTTAGATACCAAATTTAAAATGTGTAAAGTGATGCATCATTTAACAGAATCATTTAGAAGATCAATGAAACAAAAATATTCAAGACCACAAAGAATAATTCATATTCCTAGTGAAGAGCAGTCCTTTCTCGTGTTATTTTGCCCCTATCTTTTATGCTGAATGTTATTATTATTATTTTATATTGTATATCATGATGAATATTATTTCATTTTGTAACACTGCCCTAAATAATGTCATAAAAGCTAAAGCCGTCAACCAATAATGCAAACTAAAACATCTTAGACTAAGGTGATTCCATTTGCATTTTCTTCAGGTTTCCCCAATCCTATGACAGTCTATAGAATTCTCTGTAACATACTATGTAGAAAAAAAATGTAACCCCCTCATGGCTTTTGTATTCTATTTACACTGTATCCTTCTCTATTCTCTGTTCACAGAGAGCATTCACAATCTATACATTATCTTTTTTTTTTTAATTTACTTATTGATTCATTGAACACAAATGGAGTACAGCTATTGTTTCAAGGGTTGCACACAAAGTAGAGTCACACCATCTGTGCTTTCTTGCATGTACACAGGGCAATGATATCTGTCACACACTCTGTTATTGATTTTACCCCCACCCGCCCCCACCCCTCCCTTCCCTCTATGCTAGCTATCTTTACTCCATTCTTGCCATCTTTCCCCCCCACATTATGCATCATCATTCATTTATCAGAGAGACCATTCGGCTTTTGGATTTTGGGGATTGGCCGATCTCACTTAGCATAACAGTTTCCAACATCATCCATTTACCTACAAATGTCATAATTTTATTCTTCTTTATGGCTGAGTAATATTCCATTGTGTAAAGGGTACACTCATACATTGCTGGTAGGAGTGCAAGTTGGTGCAGCCACTCTGGAAAGCAGTGTGGAGATTCCTTAGAAAACTTGGAATGGATCCACCATTTGACCCTGCTATCTCACTCCTTGGCTTATACCCAAAGTACTTAAAATCAGATTGCCTCAGTGATACAGCCACATCAATGTTCATAGCTGCTCAATTCACAATAGCTAGATTGTGGAATCAACCTAGATTCCCTTCAGTAGATGAATGGATAAAGAAACTGTGGTATATACATTATCTTTAATACCAAGTAATGAAGAGGAAAATTTTTACTTTAATTCCTTCATCCATGGATTTTTCTGAGCACTTTAGGAATCTAAGTAAGGTAACTGTGGTCTATTTGGGAAAATACAGAAGTATAGAAGCTACAAGATAATGTGGAAAGAAGATTAAATGCAATAAATATAAACAATATTTGTAAGCAATTACAATGATTATTGCCATAATCAGGTTTTTTACACAAAGTACTTAACAGAGGAAGAAATGATTCTACCTAGAAAATGAGGAAACAGACACCTATAGGTCATAACATCTCAAACAGTTTTAAACTGTTTAGCCAAATAAAAAAGAAAAGTGATTTCAGAGAGAAAATAGAATACTCAAAGGAATAGTCTAGAAAGGGTCTGGCATAATCAGGGAACTATGGGAAGTTCAGAGAGGCTGAAACCTTGAAGGTTAGAATTAAATATCAGAGAATGAGTTTAAAGAGGTGGGAGTGGGACAGATTATTAGGTATCTTGAATGACTAGCCAGATTTTTTTTTCCCATAGGCAAAAGCAACTTAGGAAATAGTTTGCATAGTAGATAAGTTTTTTTAAGTATATTTATGTGGCTATATATAAAGATTGAGTTTGTGTGTGTGTGTGTGTGTGTTTATGTATACACACAAACAAAAATATACCTATGGAGTACAACAGCAGATAACTGAGGGAGAAGTGGGAGAATAGGGAGAATGGGATGATTTTATTGTGTATGTTTCTGTATAACCAACATAATCAGAAAGTGTTTTAGCTATGCCTGTCTCTGGTGATCAACACAAGAGACAATTGATAATTAGTCTAATAAGTATTTAACAAATGTTTAAAATGTATTTTGCATTGAAAAAAAATTAGTAGTGTTTTAGATCTCTAGATGGGCAAAATACTTGAGGCATTGCCCCACTTTCCACGAACATAAAAAAATCCAGCAGCCTTTGCAGGCTGTGCACTTAAGTAAAAAATCTAAGTGTTGTCCTGTATGCTCATTCATTGGTTTGTAGAATTATGCCTCATGACAAATAGGATGGTAAAAAAATTCCGTCCTTAACATATGTCCATGTATATACTAAGTGCATTTTTCATGCGGTTTTTTCAGAGCACATAAATAACAGGGAGCTGTCATCAAGCTTAAAATGAGTATGAACCATTTTGTGTCTTCTTGTTTATTTAATAAACAGTTATATGTGTAATTGGAATTGGACCTCAACCCTCCCTTCATTGTAACTAATAACAATCCTTACTCACTAAGACTTTGTCTAAAGTCTTAGCTTAGGTCAGTTTGCAACAATAAAAAAGCATGATTGATGGAAAAAAGACATGACAGGAAAATAAGAAAAATCATTTATGTATGGCTTTATCAACAATGATACCTATTTCTATAGATTTATCTTCTTTAGGTTATTTTTACAATTGTCTTTTTTTCTGAATATATGTCACAGTTGAAGAAAAATAGACTGAACAAAAAAGACTTCAGTCATAGATTAAAAACTTTAGACTATTTTATTCTTGAACTACATAATGTAGAATCAAACTGTATTGATACTATAAATTGAGAGTGATAAATCTTAAAAATTAAACTTTTTAATCAAGGTAAATTTCCTCAACTGCACTGAATTTTTACTTCAATATAGAATTGAATACAAATATCTTCCTATATCTTACTGTGCATGTTTGCTTAATACTGTGTTACTTGTACATAACAAAATGTTCAACATCTGCAAAGTAATCACTTGAGAAATTTTGATAATTTAAAAATTGCTTTTAATTCTATTATTTTTTATATTTTATAAGTTTATTATTCTTCCATATTTTATATTTTAAAATTTTTATGGGTTATATCTTATTCTATCCATTTTTATTCCTGTTTTCTTTCTTTTTCATGTGTAAACTACTGATTCTTTCCTCTCCTACAAATTATTCTCTTTGCTACCAGCCCATATTGCTACAAACATAAAGAACCTTGAGGAGACACCTAATTCAAGCTGCACTACATTTAAGCCACTGTCTCTCAATAGACCAACTACAAACCAGCTTATTTCAGTTCTTTTTCTTGACCTTCTCATTTTACCTTGTATCATACTCATTTCCTATCCCATCAACCCTTCTCTCCCTTCAGACTTGAGTCAATCAGAAGAAAATGCAAAGACAGATAATGCAAGGGATCCCAAAGATATAATTGGTGTGTTTTTAGGACTCACCTCCCTCTAGTATTGAAGAAAGGGGAGACTGAAAGAAAGGAGTTCCCATTGTCCACTATCAGTACACAAATCAGTCACTACTAAATCTTGACTAACTTGATGTGGCAGGAACTCCTAAATACAGAGCTGTAATCTAAACTTCAAGCTATTCTAAGAAGTACACTGAAGCAGGGGGTGGTAATGTATGCCAGTAATCCCAGCAACTTGGGAGGCTGAGGCAGGAGGATTGCAAATTTGAGACCAACCTCACCAACTTAGTGAGGCCCTGAGGATTTAAAGAGACATTTTTTTCAAAAATAAAAAGGGTGGGGAATATGGCTCAGTGGTTAAATGCCCCTTGGTTTAATCCCTGGTACCCCTGGCACCAAAAAAAAAAAAAAAAAAAAAGTATATTGGAATTCTAAGATGTAAGAGAAGAGCTGAAATGTAACAGGAAAAGATTCTCTGGATTCTGATTCTGAATTTGGATAGAAAACAACACCTTATCACTGTGCTATTTTTTTGTTTTTTGGTTTGGTTTTCTCAAAAGATAGTAAAGGCTTAAGAGCAAATGAAAAACAATTAAGAAACATGATTTTAGGGAATCTACATAAAGCCTGGGGCTTGAAGGAAATCAACATTCTACTTTTAGATGAGTAGATGAATGCATATGTGGTCATTCCTTTACCCGAAATTAATAATGAGGCTGGGCTGACAAAGCAAGATCAAAACCATAGAATTTAGTTGGCTTTCTATGGCTGTAATAATGGTATACTTTTATACTGTAGATACTTGCAACTCTTAATTTCTTAATCACTGTTGCCTAGGCATGACTATACCTGGATAGTTCTTAAAATCTTTCCCCAAAACTATACTCCATCCTTATACAAGGAAACAATCACTGTAAAGAAGAGTTCTTTTCAATGTTTCAATTTGAAAAGGGAACAACTCAAAATCTAAACTTCAAGTCCCATTGTTTAACACTGAGCCATACTGAGCCATGCTGATTACTTCCACTCAACATGTTCTAGGTACTGTATTGTTGTTTCTGTATTTTGTACTGTTGTTTCTCTAAGGCATAGTTGTGAAGGGGGTTCAGGACATGCTACACCAAAATCTGGCACCTCACATACTGAATATTTAAAGCTGAAGGAATTTGAGAGAACAGCAGAAGCATGAAGCTCACTCTGAATTTACTGGCCCCTACTCCCCTGAAGCAAGTCATAAAACCTGGGAAGGATTTTCTGTCCTCCCCTGAAGCATGTCTTATGACCCTCATATAAGAAGTATGTTCTCATACCAGGGGAGAAATATCCTTATCTCTGAAGATTAAGGGCCACAGACAAGGATCTGAAAAAAACAGGACATGCTAAATTTCCCTTCTATTGCTCACCATTAGATCATACCCTTTTTTCATATTTATAATATCATATTTTTCCACATCTGCTATCTCATATTTATAATAAATTTCTCCACAAGTGTCATATTTCTCCACAACTATCTCCTCTCCTTCAAACCTATGTTAAAAATACACTCAGGTTTAACTGCTTCCTTGAGCCTTCATTTCCTTATGAAGTCCCTTATGTCATATAAAACTTATATTGAATAAATTTGCTTTTTCTCATGTTAATATATCTTTTGTCATATGGGCCTCAGCTATGAACTCAGGATGGGAAGAAAAAAGGTATTGCTCCTACTCTGCAGTGAGGAAGTCAAGTGATAGAGACACAACTCTATTCAGAAGCTTTCTTTATGTGTACCAAGGGAGCAGCATTATAAAATGATTTCAAAATTTAAAGATAACTAATAAAACATGGAGAGAAGAAAGATTATTTTAATCCAATATGAGGAGGAATTCCTACCACTCTATAATAAAAGAAAAAGATTATAAGATGACTTTAAATAAACATTTATTTGGTTCAGTTTATGTAACTCATTTTACATTACCATCTTTGATAATATTTATCACTTTAAATAACATCTATTTATCTGAGTAAAGTTATTTGCTGATGCTTTTTTCATATTTTATACTGGTGTACTGTAGTTGTACACAAAGGTAGGATTTGTTGTTACACATTCCTACATGCACACAATATAACAATACAATTTGTCCAATACCATTCCCCAGTGTTTCCCCTTTCTTTCTGACACTTTTCTTTTCTTTTCTTTTTTTTTTATTTACTTATTGATTCATTGAACACAAATGGAGTACAGCTATTGTTTCACTGGTTGTACACAAAGTAGAGTCACGCCATCTGTGCGTTCATACATGTACACAGGGCAATGGTATCTGTCACACATTCTGTTATTATTTTTACCCCCCACCCCGCCCCCACCTCTCCCTTCCCTCTATGCTATCTATCCTTCCTCCATTCTTGCCACCCTTCCCCCCCGCATTATGCATCATCATTCATTTATCAGACAGACCATTCGGCCTTTGGATTTTTGGGATTGGCTGATCTCACTTAGCATAACAGTCTCCAACATCATCCATTTACCTACAAATGCCATAATTTTATTCTTCCTTATGGCTGAGTAATATTCCATTGTGTATATATACCACAGTTTCTTTAGCCATTCATCTACTGAAGGGCATCTAGGTTGATTCCATAATCTAGCTATTGTGAATTGAGCAGCTATGACCATTGATGTGGCTGAATCACTGTAGTATGCTGATTTTAAGTCCTTTGGGTATAGGCCAAGGAGTGGGATAGCTGGGTAAAATGGTGGATCCATGCCAAGTTTTCTAAGGAATCTCCACTCTGCTTTCCGGAGTGGCTGCACCAACTTGCACTCCCACCAGCAATGTATGTGTGTACCCTTTTCCCCACATCCTCGCCAACACCTGTTGTTGCCTGTGTTCTTGATAAAAGACATTCTAATTGGGGTAAGATGAAATCTTAAGGTGGTTTTGATTTGCATTTCTCTTATAACGAGTGATGTTGAACATTTTTTCATAAATCTGTTGATTGCTTGTAGATCTTCCTCTGTAAAGTGTCTGTTCATTTCCTTGGCCCATTTATTGATTGGGTTATTGGTGTTCGTGGTGTAAAGATTTTTGAGTACTTGGTAGATTCTGGAGATTAGTGCTCTGTCCGAAGTGTGTGTGGCAAAGATTTTCTCCCACTCTGAAGGCTCTCTCTTCACATTGCTGATTGTTTCCTTTGCTGAGAAAAAGCTTTTTAGTTTGACTCTATCCCAATCATTGATTCGTGCTTTTATTTCTTGCGCTTTGGGAGTCATGTTAAGGAAATCTGATCTTAGGCCAACATGATGAAGATTTAGACCTATTTTCTCTTCTATTAGGTGCAGAGTCTCTGGTCTGATTTCTAGGTCCTTGATCCACTTTGAGTTGAGTTTTGTACAGGGTGAGAGATATGGGTTTAGTTTCATTTTGCTGCATATGGATTTCCAGTTTTCCCAGCACCATTTGTTGAAGAGGCTGTCTTTTCTCCATTGCATGTTTTTGCCTCCTTTGTCAAGTATGAGATACCTGTATTTATTTGGGTTTGTCTCTGTGTCCTCTATTCTGTACCATTGATCTACCTGTCTATTTTGGTACCAATACCATGCTCTTTTTGTTACTATTGCTCTGCAGTATAGTTGGAGGTCTGGTATTGTGAAACCCCCTGTTTCGCTCTTCTTGCTAAGGATTGCTTTAGCAATTCTGGGTCTCTTATTCCTCCAAATGAATTTCATGATTGCTTGCTCTATTTCTATGAGGTCCGTCATTGGGATTTTAATTGGAATTGCATTGAATTTGTATAGCATTTTTGGAAGTATGGCCATTTTGACAATATTAATTCTGCCTATCCAAGAACATGGGAGATCTTTCCATCTTCTCAGATGCTCTTTAACTTCTTTCTTTAGTGTTCTTTCTGACACTTTTGAATGCCTAAAATAAGGCCAACCAAATGTTTTACTATCTAATAAGCAGATATACTTATTATGATATGTTAACCAACTTAGTCAGCAGTTCTTAAAGATATGTCAGGGTTATTAGCTTAATAAATATCAGATACTTCTAACTACTGATTCCTATAATATGTCAGAAACTGCCCATGCTTTCATTTATGGTATGAATTTAAGTATTACTATCAGTCTTTAAAATCACTCCCTGTTTTGTTCATTGTTGTACCCCAGCATCTAGCACAATACATAGAGCACAGTTTCTAAAGTTAAAATCTTCTGGAAAGGTTATATCAGTTTACACTTCCACAAATCCATTTCCCAATACCCTTAATTTCAATAACCTGGTAGCCACTCCAATTTCCAACCCTAATTCCCATTTCTCAAGAATCATTAATAGAAAGAAAATTATTTTTAAGGTATTATTAGCACTGTTGGATGATAAAGGTCTTGTATGTTTGGCAAGAAGGTCAGTACATATGGAACAGGTTTGATTTACGTAAACATTTACAGAAAGATTCTTTCATATTAACAAATCAAAAATTTAAGCCATATTTTCAACAAATATTTACTAAAAGCTTACCAAGTATAAAGGGAAGAAAAACATAAACAAGACTGTCATAATTCCTCATCTTAAGAAGCTCAGAATTTTTTCTAAAATCAATAAAGGTTTAATTAGACATCACCAGAAAGAGGAAGTGGTTTTACTCCTTTATGCCACTGGAGTACAATGTATTAGATTGAACTTAGATCATTTTGGAATCATGTTAGCGTCTTCCCTCTCCTTTCTTCTTATACATGAACTGGATAATCTCTTCTTGGCATAATCATATCTATTCTTTCAGTTCTAACCCAAGTTATAACTCCCTAATTTTTACCCTTAGTTATCTCTCTTTGGGATCAATGCAAACATAGCTTACCATTCCTAAAATAGTTCTGCTCATGTCATTCTCCTACTAAAAAACCCAAACCATCTCCAAAAATCTAAACAATTTAGCTTAGAATTAAAGGCCCTCATAATCTAGCTTCAATTCATCTTTCTAGAATTTCCTTTTGCTTCTTTGAATATTTCTTCTATAGCCAATGCCAACCACACATTGAACACTATCTAAAAAGGTCCTGATATTTCCTTCATCCAAAACTTGTTCATGAAATAGTCTCCTTCCATTTCTTTTGTGAAATTCTACATATTCTTTAAGCTTGGTTAAAAAACATTATCTTTCATGAAAAAGTGATATATCTCTTCTCTGTTACTCATTCATGTGTAACAGAGAAGAGATGCCAGTTAGTTATATAAGCCTCATCTTCCTCCCAGATACTTTCATCAGTATTTAAAGGATATAATAAAATATACCCATCCAAAAAGGAGGAGGAGGAGAAAGTGGAGGAGGAGGGGGAGAAGGAGGGGGAGGTAAAGGAAGTTTTCATCATAACAAAATAAAACAAAAACAATGACTATGAGAGTTTTATGGGTATCTGTTCCCTAGGATGTTTACATTTCTCACAGTGAGTTATCAAATGGTCTTCAGATTATGATTAAGTTTTACATGTCGTTTAGCTATAAGAATTAAAAGTGCTAATTTCCTCATTTGTGTATTTTATTCCATTGTCAGCAATAATTTTCACTATAAATCAAGTATCACTTGACACACTGGTGTTTTACAGACTGTTTTCAAGACTTTGCAAGAATATCTAAAACCTGGATTTTTACGCTAACAAAACCAGCTCTTCAGATCTACAAGGATAAGGGATAGGTTATAGAGTATTCTAAATTCACCTAGTTAATAAATGCCATGCTAAAAGACAGACATATTGTCATCTACAAGGAGTAAATAACCATAATCCTAAATCCTTTTATAGCTGTACAAATACTGTTTTTAATATTTAAAAATGTATAATCATCACGACCCATAAAACAAAAATTGCTATAAATTTTTATTTGAAAAAAGATGATGTTCTAGCAAATAAATTGATATGTTGTTCTCTACTTAGAAAAAAATTTAGAAATTATCCTACTGTTAAATATATATATGTGTGTGTGTGTATATATATATATAATGTGTATATATATATGTATGTATATATATATATATATATACATACATATATATATATAAAACATCCACTAGAGACTTTCTGAAACCACAGAAATTCAAAGAATCATAAGGGACTGCTCTCAACAACTATATGCCAATAAATTGGAAGACTAAGGAAAAATGGATAAATTTCTAAAAATGTAAACCTATCATGATTGCATCATGAAGAAATAGAAAATGTGAACAGATCCACAACAAATAAAAAGTCAAAACAAAATTCCAAAAATGAAAAGCACAGGACATGATGGCTTCATAGATGAATTCTATCAGGTATCTTACAAAGAAACTCTTAACAAACTCTCAAGGAATAGAAAACATTTCTAAACTCATTTTATATGCCCAACATTATCACGATACCAAAGACAGACAAGAAAATTACAAGGCAATTTCACAAATGAAAATAGATGCAAAAATCTTCAACAAAATACTAGCAAACTGAATTGAAATGACATGGTAAAAGGATGATACACCATGATCAAGTGAGATTGATCCCAGGATTCAGGGATGCATACACCAAACACTGAGAGAAGGAGCCCCAAACCATATGATCATCTCAACATATGCAAAAAAGCATTTGACAAAATTCAAAACCTTGTTGGTATGGAAGGAATTTATAACAAGACAATAAAGTTCATATATGACAAGCCCATAGCTCATATCATACTCAGTGGGGAAAAGTGGAAGGTTTTTCCTCTAAGACCAAGAACAAGATAAGGATGTTCATTCTTACCATTTCTATTCAATATAGCTTTGGAAGTCCTAGCCAGAGCAACTGTGAAAGATAAATAAATAAAGGGCATCCAAACTGAAAAAGAAGAAGTAAAACTGTCTCTACTAACATGTTCCTATAGATAAGAAAATCCTAAAGACTCTACCCCCAAACTGATAGAACTAATAAATAAATTTTGTAGCTAAAGAATACAAAAAGCAGCATACAAAATCAGTAGCCTTCCTAGATACCAACAATTACTTTTCTAGAAATCAAGGAAAATAATCCCACTTTCAATATCCTAAAAAATAAATATTCAGAACTACATTTATCCAAGAAGGTAAAAGATAAATATAATGGTGGAAATTATAAAATACAAAAGAGAGAAATTTTAAAATACACAAATAAATGGAAAGAAATCATGTGTTCATGAGTGATTGTCAAAATGTCTATACTTCCCAAAGTGATCTACAGACTCGATACAATCACTATCAAAACACCAATGGTGAGCCGAGGTTGTGGCTCAGTGATAGAGCACTTGCCTTGCATGTGTGAGGCACTGGGTTCAATTCTCAGCACTGCATATAAATAAGTGAATAAAATAAAGGTACATCAACAACTAAGAAAAATTTAAAAAAACACACCAATGGCATTTTTCACAGAAACAGGAAAAACAATTCTAAAATTTATATGGAAGCACAAAAGAACACAAATAGTCATAGCAATTTTGAGCAAGAAGAATAAAGCTGAAAGCAATGCACTAATTTTAAAATTTACTACACAGCCATACTAATCAAATTGCTTAGACCAGGCACAGTGGCACATGCCTATAATCCCAGCAACTTGGGAGGCTAAGGCCAGAGGATTGAAAGTTTGAGGCCAGCCTCAGCAAAATAATGAGGGCCTGCCTCAAAATAAAAATAAATAAATAAAAAGGGCTGAAGATGTAGCTCGGTGAGCTGAGCTGAGTTGGATACTGAATCTCCAGTATCCAAAACAAAAACAAATACAAAAAAAAAAAAAAAACCCACAAGGTACTGGCATACAAAGAGGCAGATAGTCACATAGTTCAATGGAACAGAATAAAAACCCCAGAAATAAACCCACACATATATAGTCAACTAATTTGTGTGTGTGTGTGTGTGTGTGGTGCTGGGGATTGAACCCAGGGCCTGTGCTTGACAGGCAAGCACTCTACAAACTAGGCTATATCTCCAGCCCAAGTGAACTACTTTTTGATGAGGCGCCAAAAAATACACCACAGAAAAGAATAGTTTCTTTAATAAATGGCGTTGGTGAACAAAAAAAAGAAACAAAAAACAAAAAAATCCCACCCATATACAAGGACCAAATCAAAATGAATTAAAGATTTAAACATAGGACCTGAAAGCAAAAAACAAGAAGAAGAAATTCTAATAGAATGGGGAAATGTTGTTCAAAGGGCATTGTTTATTTGACAGGAGGTATACGTTTTTGAGATCTATTGCACAGTATCATAATAGCTAATTATCGCGTAATATTTTTTCAAAATAGCTAAGAAAATAGATCTTAAATATTTGTACCTGGAAAAAGATATGATAAGTATGCAAGGTGATGGCACATTTATTAGTTTGATTTAATCATTCCATAATGTATCAAAACATGGTTCTGTACCCCTTATATATATACAATTATTTTCAATTGAAAGTAAAATTTTATAATACTCTCTTGTATTAAGAAAGATCAAATTGGACATAAACATAATGAAATGCTTTATAAACAATAAAAAATTGATTTGTCCATTTTATATTATTTCTAATACAAAGAGTTACATAAATATCTTTACATACTTTACTACAACTAATTTTTTTCTTTCTGTATTTATATTACAGCATCTTTTTAGCTTTACAGAACATGGTAGACCACAATAGCTCTTTGTCTTAAAATAAAGTACACAGACTATTCTGTCTTCTTCCTCAAAAACCACAAAACCAAAGAAACTATTTAAATCAAGAAAGGAAAAACATAATATACATGTTAAGCATTGCTCAATAAGAAGAATTTTACTACTGTTAGTAAATGGGTCTTTTAAATCTAGCCAGAACAAATCAATATTCTAATTTTGTTAAGCAGTACTTTAGCAGTTGTTTTGCAAAAATATATTTATTTCTTAATTACAGTCAGGCAAACTAACAGCATTGACTTTGAATCCCTGACTTTATTTTAAAATGTATATAAAAGGGATACATAGAAAAAAAAGCATTGCAATGTTTTAATTTTTAATTTCAATGTTATAAAAGTTTAATCTATAATAAAATATATTTAAATGTCAATATAATTATTTCTCTTTTTTATTGATATTTATCATCAACCCAATTAATAAACAACATGTGTCATTTGTCTTCCAAAGTACAGTCTGGTTAAAAGAAGGTGGGTTTAACAATGACTTGGAGAGGTCATATTAACCACCCTTCTGATTTAATGGAACATTGTACATACTATGTCGTTTTATAAATAGAATTGCATTGTAACTCAAATTTTATGATATCTATCAAGTCAACCAGATATATTTTCCATAATGACTGATCATCCTAAGTGAGAATTTCTATATCAGTTCTTAATTTTCCTCACTCAGAAAAAGGTTAAAAATGCAAATGTACTTAAATGAGCCACAAAAATGATAAATTACTCAAATGCTCTTTGAACTGCTTGATGTTATCAATATAAATAAATGCAATGTTACAGAATATACTATATGTTCCACAGTCACCATTCTAATCTTTTAAGAGCAAAATTTCCTCATATGCAACCTAAATTCTTCACTAGTTAAATTCATTTCTTTTGGTTTGATCTTCAGTGAAGACTGACAGCATCTGGCCTCTATCCTTTATGTACAAATTAAATACCTCTAAATCTTCTCTGGAATAATAATCCCTGTAACTTTAAAATTTTTCTTTTCAGTTGCTTTTTCAACCCTTTAATCATCTCTGTGGTCCTCCTCTGAACTTCATCCAAGTTTTGCATGACTTTCTTTAGCAGTAGAGTCCAGAACTGGAAACAATGCTCTTGTGAGGGCCTGACCCACAGCAAGTACAATGGGAAATAATCTCAACTTTCCTACATTCTGGATTCCTATTTATGTGACCAAGTACTGTGTTTGCTTTCAGAATACTATATTGTAACTCATGCTAACCTTCTTATTTCCTTACTACTAAGAGAATTTCCAACTTCATTTAAATATAGTCAGTTAATCCTCCTTGGAACTTCATGCTATTTTGCCTCTCTAACCCTACTGCTTTATGTTTTGTAGTCTGCTATATACCATAACTTGAGTTTCTAATCAATATTCCAACTTGCTAAATAATTTTACTCTAACACTGTTCTCTACCATAACATGTCATATTTCTCTCCAATTGCAAATGTCAAAATTTATTAAGAATATTGGGAACCTAACTGTGACATCTACAAGAGCTGTTTAAGTGTTTTAAAAAGACTTGGTGGGCTAGGTTTGTCACTCAGTGGTAGAGCACCTGCACATGTGAGGCACTAGGTTTGATCCTCAGCACCACATAAAAATATAAATAAATAAAATATAGTCACTATATCCATCCACAACAAAATATATTTTTTAAAAAAGACTCAGTGCCAGAATTTATAGTCTTTTGAACAATTATGATTATGAAGGCCTTCTTAAATTTGTTCCATTGCTTTCAAATTTCAAACTAACACTGTTTGAAAACCTGGAGGGTAAAGCATAAAAAAACCAAAATGCTTTTTAAAACTTCATAAAGTTTTAAGAGCTAGATTAAAATTTTCCCAATATGCTGATTAACTTCTTTAACAGACAATAATGAAAAGCTTGGAAGATCACAATATAATGATCTGGGCTACCTTGGTCTGTGAAACATTCTATTCTATCATTAACTGAAATGAATCTGTTTTAATGTTTACTGATAAATGCCTGGAAAAGAACTTTCATGATAATTTCATTATATTTCGAGCTATACAAGATAAAATGCCAAGAAAATTAAATTGACCTGGTTCCTACTAGGTAGAAATCTAGATATTTAATTGACTCACTACTATGGAAGTATAGAAAGGCAGATAAAATATATCAAGTTATCTATTGTCATTATACAGACATGAATTATATATGACAAATAGTTTAAAAATAAATGCACTTAAAAGACAGAAGACAAGGATTAGCACTTAACTTGCCATGCAGAAAAAAAATAATCATGTTATGCTAAGATAATCTGAACAAAGTTGTTCTAGCAGACTTTAAAAAATATCTACTGAGGATGTAGCTCAGTGGTAGAGTGCCTGTCTAGCATGCTTGAAACCCGGAGATCTATTCTCATCACCAAACACACACAACACACACAAAATGTAGAGGCCAAGGATATTATGTTCTACAAAGTACACATGAAACAATGTTTGTAGTGATAAAACAAGAAAGGTTAATTCATTGCTTGAAGTTAAAATTGCAACCAAAAGAGGAATTTGTATATTAGAAATGTGGACATACAGTCAATTCTTTGAGGCAGTGAAATGATTACCAAAGCAAATAAAAGAGAATGCCTTAAATAGATAAGTGAAAAATTGTGCTAAAATCATACTGTTTGGAAATAGAGTACTGATTTTCAGAAGTAACAGTTTAAAGAATTAACAGTGGTTTTAGCTAAGCTACTGGACATTGAATGAGAAAGGATGGGGCAAGAAACTATTGCTTACAGTCATCACATATTACTGTGATTAAAAAATTAATGAAAAAAATCCTGTCCTACACAGGTTGATTAAAACACAGTACAGGGCTGGGGATATATAGTTCAGTGGTAGAGCATATGTGAGGCCCTGGGTTCAATCCTTAGCATAAAAAAAAAAAATCAAGCTAGGTGTAGTAGTATATGCCTGCAATCTCAGAGACTCTGGAGGCTAAGGCAGGAGGATCACAAGTTCAAGGCCAGATTCAGCAATTTAGAGAGACTCTGCACCAAAAAGTAAATAAATAAATAAATAGGTGGGGGAGATAAGGGAAGCACCCCTGGGTCCAATCCCAGAAATTTGGGATAGATTAAAACACTACAGATTTAGTAGAAGAGAATTCAATAATCATAGGGGGCCATTAATTTTCTTTTTCAGCCTAAAATATGTGCCATGAGGTATTATATATGTAAACATATATAACTGCTCTCTCACAATCCAGTTTTGTATATACATATATGAAAATTAAGATCTCTTATCTTCCCTCCTCTTTCAATTATGAAGTAGGATGATATTGCAGTCCTCAGCCGAAGAGTATTATATTTCAAATATACATGATACTATATTAAGCTATCAAAAATCCAAAATATTTATTATGGCCTATAAGTCTCTAAATGATCTGGCCTTGCCCACCTCTCCATTGCTATATTCCTTCTCTCTCACAATGAACTGACCACATTCTTCCCAAATTTGAATGGCTTGTTTCTCCCTGAGTAATCTTTCATAGATCTTCATATGAATGTATGAATCTTACCCTATTTGTATATACCTGTATTCCATCAATAATGTCATAGTAGTAACAAGGCTTAACATTGTGTTGTAATAAGGTATGTTTGAGTCAGAAACATAGTCAATATTAAGGAAATGACTTGAAATATGTGGCATTTGTAAAATATGTTAATAGTTTCCACTGAAATGTTCTCATTTGGACCTTCCAACAATCTCTATGGTAAAAGAAGCAAAAAGGTATTATTTTCATCCTATGATTGAGTAAATGAAGATTTTCAGAAGTTAAATAATTTAACTCAGGAGCATATGGCTAGTAAGTGGCAAAATTTGGTGAGATTCTAACTTGGTAATTTTGAAAATAGGCAAGTGTCATTATTTGTTGAAGATAACACAAGGAAAACTTTTACTTTTGGAAGGAAGAATAAAATTATGGGCATTTGCAGGTAAATGACTGGAATTGGAGAATATCATGTTAAGTGAAATAAGCCAATCCCCAAACACTGAAGGCTGAATGTTTTCTCTGGTAAGTGGATGATGATACATAATGGGGGTGGGGAGGTGGGGGGTAAGAGAAGAATGAAGGAACTTTTTATTGTTAGAGGGAAATGAGAGGCAGGGGGCAGGGGTAGGAAAGAGTGGAATGAGACAGACATCATTACCCTATGTACATGTATGATTACACAAATAGTGTGAATCTACATCATGTACAACCATAGAAATGAAAAGTTGTACAAGATTTGTATACAAGAATCAAAATGCAGTCTATAAAAATAAAAGTAATTAAAAAATAAAATATAGAAAAAAGAAAATGTGAAGATTATTGCTTGCAGCATGGAACATGGGGTAAAACTAACTTTTAATATTTTTTAGTTTCTAGTTAAATAAAATGACTGTGATAACTGCCAATGATTGATATTTGGAAAATGATTAAATGTCCTCAGATTAAAAATTTTGATGTTATTCACAAATTCTATACATTTATGTATTCACTCATTTATTCAACAAATATTTAAAAGCAACGAAATGGAGGGCACATAAGGTTTCTATTTCTTGGGCTCTTTATTGGAGTCTGGGGATGTGGCTCAGTGGTAGAGTGCTTGCTCGACATGCATGAGGGTCTAGGTTGGATTTCCAGGACCATAAAAAGTGAGGGAAAGGAGAGAAAAGGATGGGAGAGGAAGAAAGAGAACTCTTTGGCTCTTTACTCCCTTCCTGTGCAATATAAAACTTTTTTAATATTAACACTATAGCAAAAAATGTGCAAAAACTCAGAACTTCTCTCCAGAAAAGTATTTAAAACTTTCCTTCCAATATATTACTAAATTGGTATGGTACTGACTAATCTATATAAGCTCATGGTTGTTTGGACTGGTCTCAAGTACAATATTCATGGCTTCTTCCTTACATGTTCTTATTTTTTTTCTACTGACTTTCCACAAATAGTCATGAATCACTGAACAACAGGGATACTTCTGAGAAATGCATTCTATCATTTTGCAAACATCAGTGCTCTCAAACCTAGATGATACAGCATAGCCAGACTTTATCATGTAGCCACTGTGTTTATTATGGTCTGTTGGTGACTGGAACATCATTATGCAGCACATGACAGAATCACATATACAAGATTTCCCTTATTATGAATTATTTTCTGCTAACTCTTCCTGTGATCTTTCCTTTGCACTTAAATTATGTGATTATATATTAACTCATATTTTAATTGCTCTTTTTTATTTAATTTGATCTATTTGTAAGCCTCTTGAGAGCAGAAGTAAAGATCTATATTACTTTTGTATCCTCTGTAATAGGGTTCCATCAATTGTGGGTTCTAGTTCCAGAACCACCCTTTCCCTCACTGATCTAAGTATCTTCAGTTTTTTCATTTTTTATATGAGGAAAAAGTAGTAACCATGACTCCTAGGATTGTCTTGGAGATAAACTTAGACAATGTGTATATGCTGTGCATTTTAGCATAACAAATGCTTAAAATGTCATTGATATTTTAATAATTAGTAAATTGATAAATGTGAATAAATATTTGTGAAGTAGTTTATTAATTTAGTCTAGTTAAGTAGTTAATGTGCTTTGGTCTTTTCAAATTACATTTGATAATACTAGTAACTTCTTTTCCTTTATTCTTTTATTTATTAACACCTAGTCACAGTCAGGCACGGTGGCACAAGTCTAGAATCCCAGAGACTCAGGAGGCTGAAGCTGGAGGATTCAAATTTGAGGCCAGTCTTGGCAACTTAGCAAGACTCTGTCTCAAAATAAAAATTGTTAAAAGGCTGGGGGTGTAGCTCAGTGGTACAGTTCTCCCACTCCCTGGGGTTAAATCCCCAGTACCAACCACCCTAGAAAAAATCCTAGTCACAAATTCTAAATTTAACACCCATAAATGCTTATTTTTGAATAATTATCCCTTCAGTAAGGATTATGCAGCAGTTAACAATATTCTGATTTCTGTAGATTTGCACTTAATTGGAGTCACAAAGCAGACACTAAAAGATGTTGTTTGTAGTATTAACATCAAGCTGTGAACTGCCTCACAATTTATTTTGAATCATCAATAAGGTTTTCCTTGGTGCTGCTAACCTAAAAAATTATTAATCCTAATATAGTTAACATAAGTGAAGTGTCAGGAAAGGTATTATGGCACTATGAAAATACATTTGGCTCATATATTTGATCCATCTGCCAATTTAAATAGTCCACAACCTCCTTCCAAAAACACTATTCTTTTAATCTCATGAGCATAAGTAGTCAACTTTTTTAAAAAAAAGTTTACATAAATCAAATTTAAAACCCCTGAGTTGCTCTTGATGTTTATTGGCTAACATTTAGTATATTTTCTAATTTTTCTTCTAGTTCCTTAACATTTACATTGCTCTCAAGACTAAAAATGTTTCAAAGTTCAGATGGCCACTCTTGTGGACTAATTGTAATCCCAAAGGTATTTAGAAACTGATGTGGAGATGTTCTGTCACAGCTAGGCTACATTGTGTGGCTAATGTTTTACATGTATGCCATCATCATATTAATCAACATGAACAGAATATGAAAAGGAATCACTGTGTGAATAGTTTAAAATATGATAGTAATGATATATTAATATTGTACAAAGACAAGGCAATAATCCAAGGTGGTAACTTTTTTAGACAAGGGCAAGATGTAAGAGTTCAAAATGATGCTCAAATACCAAAATAGTTGAAAAATACATCTTCAACTGATGCTTCCAATTCCGTTGTCAGTTTACTCAGTTTCTATGCTATGTAGAACATGGTTCTCTCACCAAAGAATCATTAAGGCTGAAGGAAAATTGAACTATGACAACCATATTTGGCATTACTGAAACAGGAAAAAATACATCTGAACAAAGTAAAGATGGCCTTTATCTCATTCAAAACAAATTTCTTCTTGAAATCCAGCTTTAGCATTCCATAACACTAAGTCACTTAGGTTTCAAAACAGTGACAACTTGAGAGAGAAAATACAAAGCCAACTTGGATATGTAGAATTAGATTTAGTCTGCCCATGGGAAATCAAACACATTACCTAAAGTATAGCCAAGAACTGCTGTCTAAAATCAAAACTACTTTAATTCTATTAACATTATCAGCCTCATTTTATACTTGATCTTAGCCAAACACCAAGAAGTGATGTATCAATCTCATTTTAAGTCATTATTATTATTGGTATTAATATAGGAGTAGGATGATGTTTTACAAAACTGATAATACACAGTGTTTGGGAATGAAATTATTTCAGGAAATACATCTTGAAATTTATAATTACTATCATAACACTGAATTATCTATTCTGGATGTTTTTGTTTGTTTGTTTTTGCAGAACTGAGGATTGAACCCAAGACCTTATGCATGGTAGGCATTCATCTAAGAATGAGCTATATTCCCATACCTTTTAATTTTTCTTTTGAGACAGGGACTAAGTAAGTTACCCAGGCTGGCCTCAAACTACCCAGGCTATACCTCAAAAATGGTCTATGTACACAATGAAACACTATTCTGCCCTAAAATGAAGGAAATCCTGCCATTGACACAACATGTATGAAACTGTTTATTCACACATTGAGAGTTTACCATTACAAACACTGAGATGTGCCTAGTTTTTTAATTCAGAGATGTAAGAGACTGAATGTTTACTAGAGTTCAGAAAGGAAGCAGCATATATCCTCAAAACAACTCCAAAGTAACCTACTTCATTTAAGTTGCTAAAAGTGCAATCTTAATGCTATATCTCTTTTATAAATTTTTTCATGTTTTTAAAATGTGAAAAACAAGACCATGCTTGTTTAAATGCCTCTCTAGCATGAGTTTTTGGAAGGCCCAGTTCTCCTAATATGCCAGCTCTCCTGGGAACTTATGTGAATTCTGTGATTCCTCAACAATTATTTGTAATAAAGATTACAATGGATTAACATAATAGAGTCTCTTTGGACCATGTAGAAATTATTTTACAGGGCCCACTCAATATGAATCCCACAGTGAAAAAGGGAAAGCTGGCCTTAAACACAAAACTACAAGTTATAGAAAAAAATTTCAGTAACATCAAAATGGCTTAAAATAGGTTTATACAAATATAAAATGAGTTTTGCAATCAGCAATGTGAAGAGAGAGCCTTCAGAGTGGGAGAAAATCTTTGCCACACACACTTCGGACAGAGCACTAATCTCCAGAATCTACCAAGTACTCAAAAATCTTTACACCACGAACACCAATAACCCAATCAATAAATGGGCCAAGGAAATGAACAGACACTTTACAGAGGAAGATCTACAAGCAATCAGCAGATTTATGAAAAAATGTTCAACATCACTCGTTATAAGAGAAATGCAAATCAAAACCACCTTAAGATTTCATCTTACCCCAATTAGAATGTCTTTTATCAAGAACACTGGCAACAACAGGTGTTGGCGAGGATGTGGGGAAAAGGGTACACTCTTACATTGCTGGTGGGAGTGCAAGTTGGTACAGCCACTCTGGAAAGCAGTGTGGAGATTCCTTAGAAAACTTGGAATGGATCCACCATTTGACCCTGCTATCCCACTCCTTGGCTTATACCCAAAGGACTTAAAATCAGATTGCCTCAGTGATGCAGCCACATCAATGTTCATAGCGGCTCAATTCACAATAGCTAGATTATGGAATCAACCTAGATGCCCTTCAGTAGATGAATGGATAAAGAAACTGTGGTATATATACACAATGGAATATTACTCAGCCATAAAGAAGAATAAAATTATGGTATTTGTAGGTAAATGGATGATGTTGGAAACTCTTATGCTAAGTGAGATCAGCCAATCCCAAAAATCCAAAAGCCGAATGGTCTCTCTGATATATGAATGATGATGCATAATGTGGGGGGGAAAGATGGCAAGAATGGAGGAAAGATAGCTAGCATAGAGG
>JAJEJO010002058.1:806454-854899 GCA_020662805.1 Glaucomys volans
CAACCTAGATGCCCTTCAGTAGATGAATGGATAAAGAAACTGTGGTATATATACACAATGGAATATTACTCAGCCATAAAGAAGAATAAAATCATGACATTTGTAGGTAAATGGATGATGTTGGAAACTGTTATGCTAAGTGAGATCAGCCAATCCCATAAAACCAAAAGCCGAATGGTCTCTCTGATAAATGAATGATGATGCATAATGTGGGGGGGAAAGATGGCAAGAATGGAGTAAAGATAGCTAGCATAGAGGGAAGGGAGGGGTGGGGGCGGGTGGGGGGTAAAATTAATAACAGAGTGTGTGACAGATACCATTGCCCTGTGTAAATGCATGAACGCACAGATGGTGTGACTCTACTTTGTGTACAACCAGTGAAACAATAGCTGTACTCCATTTTTGTTCAATAAAAAAATAAAATAAAATAAAATAAAATAAATAAAATAAAATGAGTTTTGTTTGGATTTACAACCCATAGTGCTCCAAATTTTTTTTATAAGATGTACAATTATGCTGAATGTCTCAGTATTCCAAAGACAAACAGCCACCACTACCATCCACCTTAAAAGGTTTTTGTTTGTTTGTTTGTTTTAAATATATACCTAAATCTGGTTCTCAAAGGTCAGTACCAATACCACTTCATAGAACCAGCACCTCAGTTTCAACCTACAACTCCCAAATTGTTTCCATTTCTACACCACTGCAACTAACAATCCTGCCAGACTACACAAAAGCATTCAGTGGTTTTGTCTGATGTAGAAAAAAAGTCTATGAGGGACTAGGAGGTGCCACTAAATTCATGCCAGGATAAAGATCTAAATTGGTTGAACTATAAATTAATGCCTTAACCCAACACATCACTTTATTCCAATTCTCTACCTTTTTGAGTAAAAATAATTTTTACCAGGGTAATTTTTAAACTTATCACTCAAAAGAAAAAAAAAAAACAAAAAAAACCAAAAACTGCTTTGGAAGAAATAATGGTAGCATACCCGAAGGAAGCATCTGATGAAAGCTGATAATCTCTATAATATTAAAAGGTAGTATAGTGATCAGCAGGTCATAAAATGAGACCGTGGATGGTTGAAGAGAACAAGAAATTAGCCTATCAGAAGATGTGAGTTTTAGTCCTTGTGCTACCAAGAACTACTTATATACCCTTTGGCTAGTCATCTTACTGTGTCGCCGTTTTCCCATACTGACTCTCAACTTCATGGCATTGCTAGGAAGAGAGATGAAATATTTTACATGAATAGAAAATTACTTAAATTTATCAAACTAACCAATGAAAATTAGTAAAATAACGTAATTTCATTATTGATGTTTTAACCAGAGGGAATTCTGTCAATGATATTATTTTTCATCCAAACAATAATTCAAGGGCAAGTATTCCTCTTTTTTCTTTGGTACTTGGGATTGAATCCAGAGGTGCTTTACTACTTCTCTACGTCCCAGAGGTGCTTTACTACTTATCTACATTTTTTTTTTAATTTTGAGACAGTGTCTAAATTGCCAATGTTGGCTTCAAACTTGAGATCCTCATACAGAGGCAAGTATTTCTCTGAGACTATAATTATAAATTAAGAAAAGTAAACAACGCTCAGAGACATATTCTATAGGTAAGCATTTGTTACTTTAATTCAACCATGAAAAGTAGAACTTGAAGAGTACTCCCCTTGTTCCAGATGAAAGCTACTGCAATAGCAGGAATTGCTGGGTTCAATTCTTTCCATAATTTATTTTTCCTTTCCTTTGCTAATTAACATTTTATTGACCTCAGAAGAGATTTCTGCCTTCAGTGGGGTGAGAGACAATTGGAATTCAGTCTATAGTTTTCATTCTAGTAGAGAAGTCATTCATAAAAGAAATTTAGAAACTGAGTAGAACTATCCTATTTTAGCCTATTAGTTTTTTTAAAATAAGAGGCTTTTAAATATTACTGAATAAAAATTATTTGTTTCCTAATGTGTGGCATTAAGGAATATGGGATATAATATATAATAATCATAGATTATCAAGAATCCAAAAAGGGAAATTAAAACAAGCCATTTTCCATAGCATTATATAATATCTAGAATTCATAAAGATAAATACCAGACACTACAGGAGCCTGTCATGGTTTCTGATTCATGATATATTAAATTATATTCAATATATTAAATATTATATTCAAAGTAATTTTGGAAGTTAGCATTTATTTAGTCTAATTCTGTGAATATATACTAACCCATGTATAAAAACATAATAATTCTTCTGGAAAAAAATACCTAACCCCCACCTTTTAGAAGAAATTATTAGAAAATATTATAGTATAATATTAGAAAATACTATCAGTATGTACACTATACATGCTGATAATTTCAACATAAACTCCTTCAAATGTTGGTTATTCCTATTTTTCTACAAGTCCACATAGTAAGACAATAGTAAAACACATGATTTTAGGTATGTCCAACAAGGTTGTAACAATAGATTCAACTTTTTTTATGTCAGGAAAACTGTATATTCCATGTGTGTATACTGAAAATAGGACTATTTTGGCAAATCATAAAATTAACATTAGAAAAGTGAAAGAAAATTTTATCACTAACTTCACTTTTTAAAATCCTTACCTTTTCTCCCCAATATGATGTTCTCTGGTATAATATACAAAGTTTATTGTGAATTCACTTTAGCCTAATATGTATTCCTCCCTTTGGCCATGAATATTTCAACATCTTGAAAATGCATTTGAGCTCATTTTACTATTATTAACTCCTTTCATCAGCTCTAAAATGGGGTTATGCATAATCCACTAATGCAAAACATTTTTGGAAGCATTACTTAGTAGAATTCCATGCTAGGTAACATGTTCAATTAATAAGAATTTTTTAAATAAGCTTTAGGGAAAGCTACCTGCCAAACAACACAGTGCTCATGGTAAGAAAATTATCTCTGGGATTTAAAATTTCAAATCAAAATAAATCATCAACTATTGAAAAAAATGATTTTCTGTGTCAAATAGAAATGTTAACATATTGAAAAGCTTGTACTATGAATCATTTAAAGATCTTCCTAAGATATTTTTTTGTACAAGCAACAACTTAAAATCCTCAGTCAAATGAAAGTTACCTTCACAATGTATTTTGAATTTGAATTCAGAAAGACTAAAGCGCAAAAATAACACAAAGATACAATAAGGACTCAGGTGTCCTCAACTCCTGTCATCCTGCCAAGCATAGTTTGTTCACCTATACTTGAAAGGGATGTAAATATTCTTGATTTGACTGCAAGATATGGCTCTCTTTCTTCAAATATTGATGTGAAAGGCTTTGGGCTAATACAAGAACTGTTTTTCTCTGGAGAAGCTGCAGCTGTGACAGTTGACCTCAGCCTTTGAAGGCGAAAAGATTGTCTGGGAAAATGACTTACTGATTATCAGAGTTAACCAGAATAAAAGATCTCAGTCTTCAGAGCTTTTCACTGAACAACTGCTCTCTTTCACTACTCTTAATATATCATAAAGCATCACCACACTACACCAGAGGATACCACAGACAATACAATATGAATACACACCTTGGAGTTTGCAAATCAGACAGTGTGGTACCTTCAACATTAACAAATGATGCCATGTTAAGTATTTGTCTGAACTCCTGACTCATTTTGATATCATCTACTTATTATAGATATGTGGCCCAAATCAGATCAACTTAACAGGTTATGACTCTTGGCAGCCTGAAAGACCTGCATCTCTTATAACCCATACACCAGTTCCTGCCCTTGTAAATGAAGTTGTGTTTTATCAAGGCAGACAGAAAGTCTTTTTTCTCTCTAACTTTGCTATATGTGTCATATGCATCTGCCTAGAGTCTGTGTGTGTGTGTATTTGACATATATTTGATTGCCTTTTATGTGCATAGAATCTCTGTAAAAGAATTTACTAAAATCCCTGCCAACAAAAAGAAATTCTGCTTACCTGTGCTGAAACCAAAACAACTGATCAACTATGGGAAATAGTATGATGTGGGAGAAAGACCATTGGACTCAAGAGATTTATTATTTATTAATTATATATCTCAGATCACTCATCCATATATAAGGAACAATAATATAACTGTCTTCACTAGTCTGTAGAATTATTATAATACCAAACGATAAATATGTCAAAGTGCTCATAAGCTGAAACATGATATACCAATGTTATTTTGTAAATGAGTAAAATTTTAATAGAAAAATCCTTTTAATATTAACTGAACAAAACAATGCTAAGGAAAATATTTTGAAAAGAATTTCTAAGGGTCTAAACACCCTGTTCTAATGACCCTATTTAACATATCTTTTATCATGAGTCATATTTTTTATGAAAGATTAGCTCTACTGTGAAGTACAAAATCATTCAATATTCCTTCTTTAAGGTAAAATAAAGACTATGACATTACAGAGCACATTAGTCTTTTTACTTGTTAATTGCTTCACTTGGGTACAGGCTGTTTAACACTTTAAAGATTTAATACAATATATCTGTATGTTTTAGTCAGCTTTTTTGCTGACTAAAAGACCATGACTTAAAGACCTGACCAGAACAACTGTAGAGGAGGAGAGGTTTATTTAGGGGCTCATAGTTTCAGAGGTCTCTATCCATAGATAATAAACTCCCTTCTTCGGGGCTTTAGGTGAGGCAAAACAACATGGTGGAAGAGTGTGGTAGAAGGAAGCAGCTCACATGATCATCAGAAAGCTGAGAGACTCAACTAGCCAGATACAAATATATACCCCAAAGCCACACCCCAATTCTCGTCTCCTGCAGCCACTTTATACCACTTCAATTACCACTCACTTAGTCCCTGTCAAAGGACTAATTCACTGATTAGGTTAAGGTTATGATCCAGTCCTTTCTCTTCCAAACCTTGCATTGTCTTACACATGACCTTTTGGGGGATACCATATCTAAACCATAACACTATAGTTTCAGGAAATAAGCATTCTTACATAATCAAATACTAACAGATAGGTTTCTGGGTCTGTTTCTGAACATTAGAGTCATCAAATGAATTTTTTTAATTTTGGTTTTTTGTTTGTTTGATACTGGAGATTGAACCTAGAGATACTTTATAAGGGAACTACATCTCCAGCCCTTTTTATTTTTTATGTTGAGACAGGGTCTTGCTAAATTGCTTAGGGACTGACTAAATTGCTGAGGCTGACCTCAAAGTGGAAATCCTCCCATTTCAGCTTCCAAAGTCACACACAGCCAGCAAATGAAATTTTTTTAAAATATTCCTTTCTTTTTTTTTGCCATAGGTACAAAGTAACTGACTAAACTCATTTGTCCATACCCATTTGTTTTGTGTGTGAACCAGATAATTTTATAAGATCTCAGTTTTTAAAACTAACCTGAAGAAAATGCAACTAACCTGGCAAATTTGACCTTCAGTGTTATATCAAGGTAGAAGTGAAAAGTATTGTTCAATGTATACTACATCAATTATTTTAAGTTATTTGCTAATAGTCATGTTAAAAATGTTGGCAGGTCTTATAAAAGTACTCTATTATTTCCATTCTGATTGTGCCTTAAAATAGCCCAAAGGAAGAAGAAAGAGTGAGAAGGAAAGAAAATATTTAATATAGAAATTCTAACAAAATCTACCAATGTTATATGAATCCAACAAAGATCAGAAATATATAAACCAAGAAGTTAGTCACAATGCCCTGGCAGCTTAGTATAATGATGCTTCTACCACTACTGAGGTTATTAACCTCGTTGACTTACACTTCAAAAATTCCAAACTCTGAGAGACAGGATGCATAAGACTCTCACATAACTAATGTATACGTTATAGTCTAGTTTCATAAAAATTAAAATATTCCGAAGTTTTATCTTACT
This sequence comes from Glaucomys volans, assembly GCA_020662805.1. NCBI lineage: Eukaryota > Metazoa > Chordata > Mammalia > Rodentia > Sciuridae > Glaucomys > Glaucomys volans. Next base: position 812,324 of record JAJEJO010002058.1, read on the forward strand.
GACCCCACATTGTCACACAGTGGCCATAGATTCAAAGTTCAAATTAGGCTAATTAATTAAATCAGTAAAGTCTAAATTTAATCCATATAACTGTTGTTCTTATAGTCAATACATGCTCCACAGGACATTCTCCCACTCCCCATCCCCTGCTACATGCAGTAATGGAGCTTCCCTGTTCTATAAACACTGTTGCTGCTGGATGACTTTCAGGGAAAAGCCAAAATAAAATAAATTACAGCAGTCAATCCAAGAGGCAAGAAGACATGGACAACAACCAAGACAGATTCTCTCCTTTCTAAGCTCCCATTCCAAGAAAAAGAATCGGGGAGAAACTCTTTAATACAGGCCAGTTATTTTGCAAGACAGAACCACGAATGGAGAATTATGGGTTACATCAGAATTCTTCAAAATATTACAAAGATAATCATGGAACTGTGATAAAATGAATATTCCCATGGGCAAGTTGAATTAAAAACTAATGACAATTCACTGTTCTTATATAATATTCAGCATACACAGGACGCTGTTTCAAACAAGTGACCTAAACAGAATTACAATATTTGTGGAGGTAGGGGGAGTCTTAGGTGAAGTTTACACAATTATTTTTTAAATGGACTCCAGAGCCTTAATTGAGAACACATGTGATTTTGCATTTACCATGGGTAATAGTCTAAAAAGTGTGATATAAAAATAAAATTTATAAGTTAAATCTAATTTTTCCACAGATACAATTAGGTTTGAAGAATTTATTCCCAAATTGCTCACATGTCAATGCTCTCTCGAAACTACCTTCAATTGTATAAAACATCTTGTCTAAGATCTAACCAGCTCCTAGGGGCAACTTGCATTAGAGAACTGGTCAATGTCAGGGTACAAACACCCAAACTCCTTATTTCCATCTGGAACAACTCCAAAGAAACCTTTTAATGTGGTTGACTGAAGCCTTTGTTCTGAGTGCATCACAATCCAACTTCTCTTTCTGCTCAATCCTGCTTCCTTCCCTTCCCCCACAGTTGCAAATCCCAAGAGTTCTTACTAAAAAACTTTGGAAAATTAATCTTCTGTTTCCTGGGAAACCAATCTGCAACTGTTGTATATAGGTCAAACAGGACTACATAAGTAACCAATACATAAAACTATTTAAAGATTGAAATACAGGTTGAGATCCTTTATCTAAATGTTTGGGACCAGAAGCACTTTGGATTTCTTGTTTTTGAATTGGAATATTTTCATGTACAAAATGAGAAGGCTTAGGGATGAGACCCAAATCTAAATGTGGAACTCATTTATGTTTCATATACAAACTGAAACACATGACCTGAAGGTAATTTTATAGATTATTTTTAGTGCACCTGTGTTTTAACACATGACATTAGGTATGAAAATCCACTTGGGGCATCATGTCAGGACTTCAAAAATTTTGGATGTTAGAACATTTCAGATTTGGGATTTTAAGATTAGGAATGCTCAACCTTTATTTTAAATACTATTTTTCTTAATTCAGGCTTTATTTCTATTTTAAAAAACAAAGGCTGAAATGAAAGCCTATCTTTATTAAGGCCATGAAATGCAAAAGATTTAGAAGGAGATAGATAGATAGATAGATAGATAGATAGATAGATAGATAGATGACATATATACATATATATCTATATCCCCAGTATATTAAAAATGATCCATATACATTACTATATATACAATATTTTTAATCTGCTAGGAATTGAACCAGGGGCTTTACCATTGAATTACATCTTCAATCTTTTTTTATTTTTTATTTTGAGAAAGGGTTTCACTAAGTTGCTAAGGCTGGACACAAACTTTTGATTCTCTTGCCTCAGCCTCCTGAGTCACTGGAATTACAGGCATGCACAAACATGCCCAGCTAGAAGACTACAGTTTGAAAGGAAAGATACAATAAAGATAAGACTCAATAGATTTGGATCTACTTTTTCGTCTATTAGGTGCAGGGTCTCTGGTCTAATTCCTAGGTCCTTGATACATTTTGAGTTGAGTTTTGTACAAGGTGAGAGATACGGGTTTGGTTTCACTTTGCTGCACATGGATTTCCAGTTTTCCCAGCACAATTTGTTGAAGAGGCTGTCTTTTCTCCATTGTATATTTTTGGCGCCTTTGTCTAGGATGAGAAAACTGTATTTATGTGGGTTTGTCTCTGTGTCCTCTATTGTGTACCATTGATCTACTTGCCTATTTTGGTACCAATACCATACTCTTTTTGTTACTATTGCTCTGTAGTATAGTTGAAGGTCTGGTATTGTGAAACCCCCTGTTTCGCTCTTCTTGCTAAGAATTGCTTTAGCTATTCTGGGTCTCTTATTCCTCCAAATGAATTTCATGATTGCTTGCTCTATTTCTATGAGGTCCGCCATTGGGATTTTAATTGGAATTGCATTGAATTTGTATAGCGCTTTTGGAAGTATGGCCATTTTGACAATATTAATTCTGCCTTTCCAAGAACATGGGAGATCTTTCCATCTTTTAAAATTTTCTTTAATTTTTTTCTTTAGTGTTCTGTAGTTCTCATTGTAGAGGTCTTTCACCTCTTTTGTTAGATTGATTCCCAAGTTGTTTTTTTTTTTTTCGAGGCTATTGTGAATGGGTTAGTTTTCCTAATTTCTCTTTCAGAGGATTCATCACTTATGAATAAAAATGCATTAGACCAGACTTCCTTAACATGACTCCCAAAGCACAAGAAATAAAAGCGGGAATCAATAATTAGGATAGATTCAAACTGAAAACCTTTTTCTCAGCAAAGGAATCAATCAACAATGTGAAGAGAAAGGCTACAGAGTGGGAGAAAATCTTTGCCACACACACGTCAGACAGAGCATTAATCTCCAGAATATGTAAAGAACTCAAAAAACTTTTCCCCAAGAATACAAATAACCCAATCAATAAATGGGCTAAGGAAATGAGCAGACACTTCACAGAAAAGGATCTATAAGATCAACAGGTATATGAAAAATGTTCAACATCTCTAGTAATAAGAGAGATGCAAATCAAAACTACCCTAAGATATCATCTCACCCCAATTAGAATGTCTATTATTAAGAAGACAAGCAACAATAGGTGTTGGTGGGGATGTGGGGAAAAAGGTACACTCATACATTGCTGGTGGGGTTGCAAATTGGTGCAGACACTCTGGAAAGCAGTATGGAGATTCCTTAGAAAACTCAGAATGGAACCACCATTTGACCCAGTTATCCCACTCCTTGGCCTATACCCAAAGGACTTAAAATCAGCATGCTACAGTGATGCAGCCTCATCAATGTTTATAGCAGCCCAATTCACTATAGCTAGATTGTGGAAACAACCTAGATGCCCTTCAATAGATGAATGGATAAAGAAACTGTGGTATATGTGCACAATGGAATATTATTCAGCCATAAAGAATAATAAAATTATGACATTGGAAGGTAAATGGATGGAATTGGAGATCATGTTAAGTGAAATAAGCCAATCCCCAAAAACCAAAGGCCGAATGATTTCTCTTATAAGTGGTTGATGACACATAGCAGGGGTGGGGGGAGGCACGGGAAGAATGGAGAAGGGATGGATTGTATAGAGAAAAATGAGGGGTGGGTAGGAGGTGGGGAAGGAAAGAGAATGAGACAAACATCTATACCCTATGTGTAAGTATAAATATGCAAATTGTATGATTCTACTTTGTGTACAACCAGAAAAATGATAGTTGTACTCCAGTTGTGTACAATGAACTGAAAAAAAAAAAAAAAAGGACTCAATAGAGAGGCATGGTGGCACATGCCTATAATCCCAGCAGTTTGGGAGGCTGAGGCAGGAGGATTCTAAGTTCAAAGCCAGCCCTCCCCATTTAGTGAGGCCTAAAGCAACTTATCAAAATTAATAATAGAAGGGGATGTGATTCAGAGGTTAAGCACCCCTGGCATCAATTCCTAGTACCAAACCCCCCCCCCAAAAAAAAAAAAACAAAAAAGATAAGACTTAGGATTATTATTTTTTTACTGGAGTTTTGTGATTTTACATTAGTAGTTGGATTCATCCTGATAAACTCATACATGCATGGAAATCGATTTAGTTTAAGTGTATCTGTTTTGCTCTCTTACTCTAATCTCACATTTCCCTGTAACAAACATAGTTATCAGAAATAAATTTGTCTATGGCTTAAGAATAAAATTTTCTTTTACTTATGCAAAGCAAAATAATTATATAAATTAGTGTTTCACTGATAAAAAGCATTTCTTTTTGTTCATGATGTTATTCAAAGCACACTGACTTTAAAATGCAAAAACTAACTCAACTGGCCAAGAAGTTAGCAGTCTTAACTAGTTGACCATTTGCTGCCTCACAGTGTCACTCAACATTCATTTAAATGCCTGCCTTGCCTTCCTTTACTATAGAGACCACATAGAAGACTAAAATATTGCCAGGAGTGATGATACACACCTGTAATCCCAGCAGTTGGGAGGCTCAGGAGGGAGGATTTCAAGGTCAAAGCCAGCCTCAGCAACTTACTGAGGCCTTGAGCAAATTGGCAAGACCTTGTCTCAAAATAAAAAATAAAAGGGGAGGCAACTAGGGATGTCTCAGTGGTTAAGCACCCCTGGGTTTAATCCCTGGTAAGAAAGAAAGGAAAGAAAGGAAGATAGGAAGAAAGGGAGGAAGGGAGAAAGAGAGAAAGAGAAGGAAGGAAGGAAGGAAGGAAGGAAGGAAGGAAGGAAGGAAGGAAGGAAGGAAGGAAGGAAGGAAGGAAGGAAGGGGAAGGGAAGGGAAAAAGAAAAGAAAGGAAAACTAAAATATTCAACTGAAATACTTTTGGGCATGTAACAATTCTAGACAATGAGATGTAGGTAGAAGCTCTTAGAGATATTTTCTTCTTTGTAGAGTGGGAAGAATGCAATCAGTTTGCCTCTTGAGTGCAAAACTGATAAGCACAAGGAGATAAAGGAGTAGACAGAGGTTTATTGTAGAAATTAAGGAGAACAATGGAGTTAATTTGCAAAGCAATGTTCTCCTTTGAGGTGCTTTTATTAGGGAAATATACATATTCATATAAGAAAGATGTACTATCACATACAGAGGTGGGCACATTCCTGAGTGTGCTCAGTTTGGCGTCATAAATCACATGTTCAAACAGGAAGATGGCACACACCTAAGCTTCAGAACAGAGAAATCAGTGTTATGATGAACAAAGTTTACTCTGTCACCTAAAAGAATGAGAGCCTCTTGGTGACCTGGGCTGGTTCCTTGTCAGTTTCTCCAAAGAGTCTTAGCTGAAACAGTAGAGAAAATGCAACTATGAAAGCATGTTAACAGCTTTTTTTAAAAAAATAATTCTATTTTGTTTATTTAATTATTTATTTATATGGTACAGAGGATTGAATCCAGTACCTCACATGTGCTAGACAAGCACTCTACCACTGAGCCACAACCCCAGCCCCATGTTAACAGTGTTTAAAGGTGCCCAGCTTTCTCCTCCAGTAAGCATAGGAATCTAACTCACTTGGCGATTTACAGAATTCTCAAAAGAATGATTTTTTTTGATACTTTCATATCATCTTTCCTAGAAGGTGGATGTAATGCCTGCAACTACAGAACTCATCTTAGGTCCAGAGCAACAAGAAAGAATGAAAGCTACATGATAAGTATGGCAAAGTAGAAATGAAGAAAGAGCCTGAGACATCCACATTATTGTGGCAGGACTACACCTGCTCTTGGATTGGCTACCTCAACTTCTTGTAACATAAGAAAAACAACGTCTTAAACCATTAAATGATTCTTATTTCACCACACTCATAATTTAATAAGAGGAAGCATGACAGTGTGTTGAAAGAAATAAACAGTTTTGGGCACACTGATTAAGGCCTCTAACGTTTTTAAGAGACGGTGTTAGTCATCACCTACCTTAGTCATTTTAACAAGTCTCAATATTGCTCCTGTAACATAGGAGACTCAAATCAGAGTCTCATAACAAGTTGAACTTCAATGTACTCATTTTAAGATGGGATGTTCATATTTTGGATCATGATTATAATTTCAATTTTAATTTTCATGCATTGATGTGAGTCATCAGCATTCATTCCTGCATAAAACATTTTAAAGAATCCAGTATGCTTTTTCATGATTCACAAACAGGACCTATACAATTTGCAGGACCCTTTGCAAAATGAAAATTCTGAGTTTCTTATTTAAAAATTAATAATATCAAGATGATGGCAGCAGAGCACAGAGACCTTCTAAGTGTGGAGAGATCTGGCTCTTGCTATTTCCTACCTCATTTCATGCCTATATTTTCCTCCCCTTTGATGGTGTTATCCAGCTTCAGACACATCAGTCCCCCTCTGCCTTAGGGCATACACTATTCTTAAGTCTGCATGACTCTTCACTTTGCCCTTCACGGTTGACTTCTGATTTTGAGATGTCAACTTAAAAGTTACTCCTAAAACTTTTCTATCTATGTCCTTTATTGTTTTTTCATTGTGTCTTGGTCTGTTTGGGCTGCTGTAACAAAATATCTCAACTTACAAAACAAGAGATATTTATTGCTTATAGTTCTAGAGGTTAGAAAGTTCAAGATCAAGAGCCAGCAAATTCTGTAAGGGCCCACATCCTATATAGCAATCTTTTCATAGTGTCCTCATATGATAGAAGGAGTAAAGAAGCTCCCTTGAGACTATTTGTGGGGGTTTTTTTGTTGTTGTTTCTCATAACAACCTCACTAAAACAATCCTTCAACTTCCTTTCATGGCAATGTACCGCAAAATTTTCTAACTTCTTCTCATTGCTCATTTCCAAAGCTGCTTCTATATTTTTGTTTATTTGTTAGAGCAAATTCCATATTTTAGTACCATTCAGGTTGCTATGTAAACAAAATACCTTAGGGTGGTAATTTATAAACAATATACATTTATTGCTCACAGTTCTGGAAGCTGAAAATACCAAGACCAAGGCATCAAAGATTCGGTATCTGGTGAGGTTTCTGCTTTATAGACAGCATTTTCTCATTGGATTGTCAGTGGATGGAAAGGTTAAAGGGACTAATATGCTCCCTCAGGCCTCTTTTATAGGGGCACTAATCCTATTCATGAGGGATTTGCCATCATTCATCACTTCCCAAAGGCCCTGCTCTTAATACTATTACCTGGGAGATCGTGTTTCAACATATAAATTCAAAGTGGGTAGGGGCACACACACTCAGATCATAATGTGATGTATCTGATTTTTTCCTGTACAAAATTATCATAATTAAAAATATGTATTTATTACTTCTCTACTGCCTATCTTTCCCTCTTAGGATATGAACTCCAATAATACAGACCACCAGGAATAATTTATGAATGTAGATTAAGCTCCTTTCATAGTGTCTGGCATGAAATAAATACCAACAAATAATCTTAATAACAATATCTACGAACTAAAATCAGGCAGACCTAAGTTTAAATCTCAGCTCTGCCACTTTTTAGCTGAGTAAGCATCAATGAGTCTCCTCTGTGCCATGGCATTCTCAACTGTTAAGTAAGGTTATATGATAATAGCATAAACTATAAAACTACTAAGAAGTTTAAATGAATTATTATGTACAAAGTGCTAAGCAGAAGACAGGTTCATCATATAAGTCAAAAACTATTATTTTATTATGATGCTTATTTACATTTTTATTTATCTTATTTATATAAGATATTTATAATTCTTTCTATATAAAAATCAAACAATTTTGATTCCCAATAAATTTTAAAAGCATCAGCATAGATGGATGCTTGCTACTATTTTGCTAAGGCATAAACTTGACTCCAATCACTGAATATGAGAGAAAGGAGCACAAGCAGGTTATTTTATAACTCTTGAAAAGAAGCATTTGAAAGAAATTAAAAGTTACTAAAAGGAATAATGTACTACATGAAGTACTTCATAAAGTATAAGCCCTCCCCAAATATAAGGCTCAATGCAATTATTATAATTTACCACTAATTTGGGGTGAGATTAGGAGAAAAGACTAAGAATTAAGAGGTAGTTCTATGGTCAGAGAAAAAAGAAGCTGTCTATGGAAAATAAATTTTGATTATCAGGGCTTCTCAAGCCTAATGTTGAACATTTTAACAATATGAGCTATGTAATTTACTAATTAAGCTGTAATTCTACCAGTATTATGAGTCCTCCATGAAGAATTATACCAATGGTTTCAGTTCTATCTTAAATATGTTTTTCTTCTAATTCAATCCCCACCCACATATCATATTATCATGCCTGACACTGAAAATATCTCACTTTTTTCTTTTAAAGAAATGTTCCTTATTAAAGTTGGTTAATGAATATCTCTACCGCAATTTTGTATACATTAGAAATTTTATATTAAAATACTCTTCTTTCCTGGATTTTTAAGTTGAATCTAATTTTTCTCTATTATAAATAATTTGGGCCTGGGCTGTAGCTCAGTGGCAGAGTGCTTGCCTAGCATGTAGGATGCACTGGGTTTGATCCTTAGCACCACATAAAAATAAACACATACAACAAAGGCATGCCGTCCATGTACAATTGCCAAAAAAAAATTTTAAAATAATAAGTAAATAAATAAATAAATTGGCAATGAATATATCATCATACACAAATCTTTGGTGATATATCTGCTTGTGTCCCTAAAAGGAACTCCTAGACATGTACCCAAGGGATCAAAGGTAAATAAATGTTTAAGACTGTTCATTCCCACTGAAAAAATATCCTTAGAAAACATCATGTCTGTTTATATTACTAAACACAGGGAATATGAGCGCCTATAACACAATACCTAAACAAGCATGGCTGTTAACCTCTTTAATCAACGTCTTCCTCCCCGCCCCCACACCCTGGTACCAGGGATTGAACCCAGGAGCACTTAACTACTGAGTCACATTCCCAGCCTATTTTACTTTTTATATTTTGAGACAGAGTCTTGCTAATTCACTGTTTAGGACCTTGATAAGTTGCTGATGCTGGCCTTAAACTTGAAATCCTCCTGGCTCAGCTCCTGAGCCACTAGGATTACAGACTTGAGCTACTGGCCCAGCTTTTAATCAACATCTTAACAAGCCTTACTTGTAAATTCTGTCCATGGTGAGTACAATCTGGTTTTTGGAAAACAGATTATGTCACTGGATTTGTTACAAAGGAAGGACAATAATGCAAGCCAGTGCATAATTTAGTTATTTGGAAATTGTACAATTCCAAAACGACCTCATGTTGACATTCCATATTACCTTAAATTACATCAGTAAGTAGTTATTCCTTAGCTCAAAATAGGGGAAATACTATAATAATAATCAATATTCACTGATATCAAGCAAGCGTGGTCTATTTGAATAAAAAAATTTAGTGAGAATTTTATATATATAATTGCCTTTAAAAGCAAAAATATATCCATATCCACTTCATTAAAACATATTCAAAATAAAAGAGGGGTTAGAAGCATAGCTCAGTGATAGAACACTTGCTTAGCATGTGCAAGGATTTTAGTTCAATCCCTGCCACCACCAAAAAAAAAGAGAGATAATGTACAACATGATTACTCTTCCTTCATTCTTCTTTCATTAACCTATCATAATTAGGTACTTAATGTCACATTTTTAAATTTTTAAATTTTTATAATTATATATCTACTACAGGACTTAAATATCACACTTTATAGATGGGTATAGTGTGCCTTTTAAATCAAAAATTTTAAATGACTGACAGGTTGACAGTAAGGTCATTGTAAACTTTAGATTCATGGTTAGGTCAAGATAACCTGGTGTCTGAGTGATGGAACTGGGCACTGATTGCATGAATAAATTTCTTACTCTCAAACTAGGTAAAAATCAGCAGCTGTATAGTACGGCATGTATAGCCTCAAAGGTGATGAAGAAGAGCATAACTCATTTAATGTGTACCTTATCTGGAGTAAATGAATGGATCACCCTAGAATTTTCCACAGTGAGCTTGTAGGTTAAATTTTCCAACCCCACCACAAAAAAAAAAGTGTAGATTACTAAATACCACCACTTACAAAAAACTATTCTTCAGTGATTCAGTGAATTGGAACAACAGTGAACTTTAATACCATAGCATTTTCATGCTCTGGGATACATATCTAAGGTAAACAAATGATAGAATTTGTACAATACATGTTATAAGACTGTTAAATTGAATGTATCACACAATCTGACCCTTATCATTCATTCAACTCCCAGCCTTCTGGTAACCCCACTGCATTTGAGGGTTCTAATGAAGTCCAAGGATAAATTATAGTCTGGAAACCTCAGCCTACAACCAATTTAACTGCTAAACTTTTAGTTTAGGCAACATGTTTTAATAGAAAGAGCATGACTTTGGAAGCTAGAAAAACAGGATTAAATCTACTTTCTAACTATGATTCAAGACAAGTTACTAAATATTTCCGAATCTCAATCTCCTCATCTGCAAAATGATAAATAATATCCAACTATTAAAGTTATTATATGAATTAGATCTGATAATGCAATGTCTCTCATCCTGGGAATTTACAAAATCCTTTTATTTAGGGGCTTCTGTTTTGTTTTGTTTTTAGTTTGGATTCTCATTTTGATGTCAATTTTTTTAATGAATGTAAGTATATACTGGTAACATAAATACATAAGGTAAATTAATATGATAAAACAAAATATTGCCATACAGTGTCAGTGCCTACTTTAGCATTTGTGTCATGGATCACACTGTCTTCAAATAGTACTACTAAAATTGTCATAGCCTAATGAGAAACAGAGGAATACTTATATTAAATAAAAGTATTTGTGCCACATGAAAGCCAAATAGGATCACAATGCTACATAAATGAACGTCTCCAACAGTTCAAATAAAGAAAAATTCTGGGAGGACAGTCATCACACAGGTATGAACATGCTGAAATCAGAGAAAGACTTTGAGAAGACAAATTAGTTCTAATAATGGTTTTTGCCTTCCTAGTAAAATGTAATTTTTATTGTTTTTATTTTACTTTTCTTATTTTTGTTTTTATACTTCTGAAATAACTATAAACATAAGGAACATGAATTCTTAATTGGCATGAATGTAAATAATAATTTTATCTAAGGAGGATCTAAGACAGCATTTCTTTTTAAAAAGGTGATTGGTACATTTCTTTTTTTTGAAACTATGTTTCTATACACATAGCATCTAATCCAAAATAGATCTTGGCAAAATGTAGTATCCATCCCTTTCCCTGTGTATATTTATTATTACATAAGTATCTGGCATTTGGCCGAACCTGTCTTTTCCAGTGACAATACCTGGAAGGTCTGATGAACATGATAATGATTTCAGTTTTTAAGCTTTATACAACAGAAATTATTCAATAGATATAGATTGGCAGATTCAGTAACTTATACAGTGTCACTGGAATGACACTCTCAAATTTGGACCTCAAATACAGAAAGTTTTTAATAACCATTTTTAGAATTTATGATTGGAAACATTTCCTTTGATTTAATGAAGAGAACAGAATGTAAGGTGTTCAAGAGAACTTTCAGAGTTTGGAATCATAAATTTTCTTAGTTACATCAGCAATTAAAACCTAATAGATTATATAATAATTCTAGCCCTCTTGAAACAATTCTGAAAATAGAAATAGGAAGCCATTGAAAAAAAGCCATTTAGTTTTATTCACTTATTTATAACCTCTTTCCACAAAGAGCTTGATACAAGGTTATTAATATTAACAAGGCCATAAAAATATGACGAGTTTCAGTATAAACTGGGTCAACTGCAATGTGAGATTTCACCCGGTGTTGTGACTTGCTTAGTCAAGTGTTTTAAATTGTTTGAATTGCTCAAGATTCCTCCTGACCAATTCATAAGAGGAACTCTATTATAGGAACAAAGAGGAAAATAAGTAAGAAAGGCATTGATAAAATAGGCTGCCAGAAATTTCAAATGAGTTAGCAAAAGCCAAAGCAAATTAGAGAGTTCATAAATCTAATTACAAACCTGTAGGACAGAAGTAATGGGGACTCTCAAAGAAAGATACAAACAAAGCAACAGTTAATACACCAGCAGAGGTCAGGCAACTGCTTTCATGGATATCACTAGAAACTCATAGGCATTCAGGTCATTGAACATGATGTATGCTGTTTCTTTTCTAATTCTACATATATTCTAAAAGGAAGGAAAATAGTGAGTCATTTTTTCTTATTTAAACATCTGAATACTCCAAAGTAACAGAAACAATAAATTAGGACATTGTCAATAATGCTCAATAACCAGATGCTGTTTATGATTTATCTTTACCACAACACCTTTTCTTTTCCTCACATCTTTGATTATATCAGCTGCAAAAAATCACAAAGAGAATCATAGGTAAATATACCAAGGGTAAATATATCATGTTGTTCATTTTGATGCCCAGAAAGAAACTTCTTCATGCCTTTATGTGATATACTATAGTTGCAAATGTCTTCAGCAGACCTTCTACTAGCTTATTAAAATATGGAATTATACCTTGAGAAGTTTTTTTGTTTTATTTTTTTTTTCAAATTCTAACAACTAGCTCTTTTCGGGTCCCTTTTTCAAATTCTGGCATAGGTGGAAATAATTTTAAATTTACATAACATTGCAAAAATGAAATCAGCACAAAGAACATCCACATACTTTCTTACCAAAACTCAACTACTGCCACTGCCAACATTTTACCCTACTGGCCTTATTATTTGTAGTTGTGCTTCTATGTGTGCTTCTATCTGTTTATCCATGTGTACACACACACAATTTTTCTTAAACTTTTGACATCATGGCCCTAAATATGCCCCAAAATATGTTGGTATATATTTTCTAATAACTCCATTTAGGGAGATTCTCTCATATGACCAACAAAGAATAGCACTGCATAAATTTACACTATAATACTTTTACTGAATCTATCATTAATATTACAATTTTGTCAGTTTTTGTCAGTTGACCTAATAGGGTCTTTTATAGTTTTTTTTCTTCCCTGCTGTATTATAGGATCCAGGCTAGAGTTAGGTATGTATTAGTTGTAATGTCTCTTTAGAGTTTTTATTGTGAAACAGTTCCATAGCCACTCTTTCTCTTTTATGACATTGACATTTCCAAAGGACATGGTGCTCTCTCCTTTCTTTTAATAAAACATTCCTCATTTTGCTATTGCCTGATGTGATTAGCTGTGGTTAGGTGTTCCTGACCAGAATGTCACATCTGGAGACGTATCAGGTCTATCTGCCTTTTATTCACTCTGGAACAACCTGGTAAAGCTGTTGCCTTATTTCTCCACTACATAACCTAGTATAGGTTTTTCTCTCTTGCAATTTAATAAGCAGTCTGACACTCAAAGATAATCAAATGTTTTGCTCCTCATCAAAATTCTTACCTGACCTAATCTTTATAATGATGATTTCCCAACTCCAGATCTTTATATTGACTCCTCAGCTCTCAGAATTCTACTAATTCCATTTTCTTCCTTACTTATGCACTCATCAATTCCTAGCTTTTCAAAGGTTTATAATTTATTACTGTACTTTATTTGGTGCTCAACTGGTCCAAGTTGGCAAGTGGGAGCACCTTTGGATTCCTATGACCTTGTTAAGTAACCTCATCATTTTTTTTTTGATCACTGACTCCAACCTACTCCTAAAATCAGTCATTTCACTGAGGAGTCTCTAGGTCTCCCGTTTCTTTGCAAAGTTAGAATGTTTTTCAATCTTAGAAATTAAAAATCACTTTCCACGGGTTCTAAAACTTTGAGTCAACATTACAAAGCAAATTGGCAATTTAAAGTTTAAAAATCTAATTGTTTAAGATTTAAAATAATAAGACATAAAAATCAGAAAATAGCAAAATATTACATTTATATTTCTAACTTATCTAGAACTTCAAGATATGAGTAATATACTTCAAATATTCCATACCAACTCTGCCAGATTTTCTCAACATTCCAAAAATAGCAATGGTTTTCATTTATTTCTCTTATTAAAAACTGATTTTCAAAGTGCTCTCAGTATATCTCATTTTATAGTCATTCATTTCAAGCCAACTTTGAAAATTAGTTCAAACATGAATGCCAAAAGGATTATTTAACAAACTATCCTATCTCTAGAGGACACATAGGCAGAAGCTAAAAAGATGGTCTTCTTTTCAGTATTCTCTATATTTAAAATATTACACACACTGAATATATGTATAGCTGACAATTTGTAAGATTGCTTAAAGAAGTTTGCAGAAAATACTTCAATTCAAACTCCTTTTTAAAATATGTACCCCTAAATCTGTTTTTGCCCAGACCTACCAGTGTAACATAACCCTTCCATGAACATCTCCCAACTTAAGTAAGTTAACTCATGTTTATGTATATACTTGTTATGCAAAAGGTAATTGCTTATGTCCATAATTTTAAAATTGTGACCTATGTCATCACTTCTCCAGTTGGTTGAATTATCATCTGAAAACTTATAATTCCCTAAGATATAGTAGCACATTTCACTATATAGGCAGATCTGCACAATTTTTAAAAATCTCTCTTACAGAAAAACTCACTCTATTAAAAAAAAAAAAGAGTGATGTTGTAAATAACAAATATCTTCACTATCTGGCAGAAGACAAATGATTCTCCAATCACAAGTATCTGAGGCTTTAATGAAACTTGGTGGCAATGCATTTTTCTTAAAATATGTGATTTCCAAACCATGTTTAAGAGCATATCTTTTACAGTATGACTCCAAGCAAAACTGAGACTTTTCTTTAATTATATATGTCAAACAGCCTTTTCAAAATTAGATTGATTTTAGGTTTAAGAGAATATGGAAAGAACTGTTCTATTATTTTTAGTTAGCCTTTATTTCTTCCTTGTTCATATGTAGCAGGAAAATTGTGTAATTGCAAAAGAAAAGGGAAAGTAAACCATTCTACATTATGGCCCTAGAGAAACCAGGTTAACAGGGAGCAAGAGCTACATGGTAAATTTCTGGGATTAATCACAATTCATGTAGCAGATTGCTTTGCCAAAAATGGTCACAATAACATGGGTCACATACCACATGACTTTGACATCCCCATCATCAAAAGGTAGGTCTATATTTTTTTTCCCTTGAATCTTGGCAGGTTGTGACATCAAAGTCTAAGTAAATACTACATCAGAGAATAGGTCCCCTTGTTTCTCTTGGGACACTGGCCTTTGGAGCATTTTTGTAAGAAGGCTGGTTGCTCTGAGGCCAGGATGCTGAGAGAAAGCCTAAACTAGCCCACACACAGAAACCACATTAGGAGAAAAAGATGCTCAGTCAGCCCCCGGTTCCTGCAGTCCACTGGCATTCCAGCTCCAGCCACAGTCTAATTGCAATTGCATTAGAGACCTCGCCAGAACTGTCCAGCTGAGCACTTCCCAAATTCCCGACTGAGAGAAACTGTGAGCAACAATAAAAATTATTGTTGTTCTAAGTCACTGTTTGGGGGTGTTTTGTTATGTAGCAATAGAAAAATGGAACATGGCAGTATTGCAGACAGTGAACAGTGAATAATACCATGAACTGAATAAGAAGAATGCTTCAGCAAATAATTAAAGGTGTAGAAGGTATGTAATTCTTACTCAACTTTCCACAGGGGTGTTTTACTTCAAATTCTATATAATAATATATTAAAATTCAAAGGCAAAAAAATTAATGAAGCATATGCAGGTGGAACTAATTTTGTCTACTGAAAAGATTAGCAACAGCATTAAGTATAGCTGTGCTGTCAATACTTGGGCATATCTACAAAGTTCCAGAGTCTTAGTTTATGACTTACTTATCTAAACTAATAATAATATTATACATGCTAAGTTTATCATTTGATAAATTTAAAAAATGTTTTTACATACATGATTTCATTTGATCTTATAATCCTATGAAGAATCAGGGCCTTATATAGAAAACTGAATCAAAGAAAAGTTACATAAATTACTCAGGATTGACGATCTACGGCAGAAAAATATTTAAGTCAACCAAGTAAAAGATCAGGTCTGCTACCCTGATCTGGGAGTCAAGATCTAAGAATGCATGGAATGCAAATGATATATTATACTCTAATTGTCATTGGTCATGTGATACTTCGTATAAATGTGCCACTCTCCAAGGAACCTAAGAGTCAGGTATATATTAAGTATTGTGCTCTTAAGTGTTATTTTGCTTTTTAAATACCCTCCTGTGAAAATCTTGTGTTTTTATTATCCTCTGAATAATGACTAAAGGCCATTCCAAGGACTAGTCCCAGGAGTCTTTTAATTTTTTAAATGTTAAACCAATAGGTGCTATTTCAAAGTCCTTTAAGGTTTGATTTAATGAATGCCAAGCATCTCAAATCCACAGGAATTTTTT
This sequence comes from Glaucomys volans, assembly GCA_020662805.1. Classification (NCBI taxonomy): domain Eukaryota; kingdom Metazoa; phylum Chordata; class Mammalia; order Rodentia; family Sciuridae; genus Glaucomys; species Glaucomys volans. Next base: position 828,664 of record JAJEJO010002058.1, read on the forward strand.
TTTTTAACACAACACTGCTGGATATCTTTTAAAAAGGAAAGTTAACATATGCACCAAATAGAATTCTCACTGAGTTTCAAGTTCTGCTCACCAGGACAGAATAGGTTTGTTGCTATTGTTGTTGTTTAGTATACACAAAGTGAATATTATTTATAATAAAACAAGCTTTTTCAAACTCTGTTAGTACTCTGCTACTAACCACACCTCCCCAACTATTGGAATAATTCCATCTCCTTTTAACAACTTCCCATTAAACCTCATGAACCATATCCTGTACTTAATGGGCTGTTAATATTTTAAAGCTTCTGTAGTTCTACTGTAAATCCCTGGTCCCCTTTGCAACATTGAAAAGATATACCAAAAAAAATTTTTTTTTCCCAGTTGATGCTACAATGAAACCACACAACTTACCTTCTGACAGATGAAAAGTAAGTTGTACCAGTACAATGGACAAAATCATAACAGTATAGCAGGCATAGGAATTATGAAAGCTTTATATCTGAAAACATTAAGTACAGTTGGAAACATGCAGACATTTCGCTGGCTTCAAGCCACATACTTGTCACATTAGCCCAGCACAGGCCACAATGCACTTGCTTAATCACTAACATCAGTGCTTAAAAACAAATAAATAAAAGTAAGGTAATATGCCAAGATAATTTAACCTGATTATTTATTTATCTCGCTTTAGGAAATTTAGGCAGACAAAAAAAAATGATGAGGTAAAGTAGTTAAGTATCTCAAAGCAAAGCAAACTAGGACTCTAAAAGCATTTTGTACACCTCATTTTTTGGGGGAATGTTAATAGCCCAGATCATATCATTTCTAGTTTCCACCCGTTTTTATGCATGTATACAACCATTTTGATAATTCTTGCCAAGAGTTAGAATGGGATAACAGTCTATACAAGTAAAATACTTAATTCCAGAAAAAGTAAGTGTTAAGATAAAACTTGACAGGGCTTAAAATGTCATGACCGTGAGATAAATGTCTTGATCATGAGAAAGAAAACTACACTACACTATCTGATTGAAACAGGCATTTCCTATATGCAGCCTAGTTTCTCCCTGGTCATTTGTCACCTAAACCAAATCATCCTTGCTGTCACGCACTCCCCTTTTTCCTTCCCAACCACCAGACTCCTCCCTAACAATTAAAGATTTCACAGCATAAAGTGTTCTGTTACCCATGAGATAAGTGCTCAGAAAATTCAGACTTCATCTGTCTTTAGGAAACACTAAAATATACTTAAAATACTTTTCCTAATGCCTCAGAATGTGTTTCTTTGTACAGAAAGCTAAATAGTGGCAGTAGTCAAAATTTTCATAAATCCGATCCTAATTTCCCCCTCCCCCCCAGGGATTGAACCCAAGGGCACTCAACCACTGAGCCACATCCTCAGTCCTTTTTATGTTTTATTTAGAGACAGGGTCTCATTAAGCTGCTAAGGGCCTCACTAAGTTGCTGAGTTTGGCTTTGAACTCACAACCCTCTTGCCTCAGCCCCCCAAAATCACTGGGATTGCAGGCAAGCACCACAGTACCCAGCCCAGTCCTAAATTCTTACTAATTACACCAACTTATTCTCCTTGTCAGGAGGCTGAAAGAAAATTTGGTCCCATGTTCTCTTGTCTCATTTGCCCAGTTCCATCACTTTGTATAGTCACCCAACTTCTACCTACCTGTTGGCCTTTCAACCACACTCTTGATCTTACCTAGCTCTGTAGCTCTGCCTCCTACAGGCTGAGAAAACATTTATTGACTGGGTTATTAGTATTCTTGGTGTAAAGATTTTTGAGTACTTTGTAGATTCTGGAGATTAGTGCTCTATCTGAAGTGTGTGTGGCAAAGATTTTCTCCCACTCTGAAGGCTCTCTCTTCACATTGCTGATTTGTTTCCTTTGCTAAGAAAAAGCTTTTTAGTTTGACTCTATCCCAATCATTGATTCCTGCTTTTATTTCTTGCACTTTGGGAGTCATGTTAAGAAAATCTGGTCCTACGCCAACATGATGAAAATTTGGACCTATTTTCTCTTCTATTAGGTGCAGAGTTTCTGGTCTAATTCCTAGGTCTTTGATCCATTTTGAGTTGAGTTTTGTACTGGGTGAGAGATATGGGTTTAGTTTCATTCTGCTGCATATAGATTTCCAGTTTTCCCAGCACCATTTGTTGAAGAGGCTGTCTTTTCTCCATTGTATGTTTTTGGCTCCTTTGTCAAATATGAGATACCTGTATTTATGTGGATTTGTCTCTGTGTCCTCTATTCTGTACCATTGGTGTATCTATTTTGGTGTCAATACCATGCTGTTTTTGTTACTATTGCTCTGTAATATAGTTGAAGGTCTGGTATTGTGATACCCTCTGCTTTGCTCTTCTTGCTAAGAATTGCTTTAGCTATTTGGGTCTCTTATTCCTCCAAATGAATTTCATGATTGCTTGCTCTATTTCTATGAGGTCCGTCATTGGGATTTTAATTGGAATTGCATTGCATTGAATTTGTATAGCGCTTTTGGTAGTATGGCCATTTTGACAATATTAATTCTGCCTTTCCAAGAACATGGGAGATCTTTCCATCTTCTCAGATTCTCTTTAATTTCTTTCTTTAGTGTTCTGTAGTTCTCATTGTAGAGGTCTTTCACTTCTTTTGTTAGATTGATTCCCAAGTATTTTATTTTTTTTGAGGCTATTGTGAATGGGGTAGTTTTCCTAATTTCTCTCTCAGAGGATGCATCACTTACGAGTAAAAATGCATTGGATTTATGAGCATTAATTTTATATCCTGCTACTGAATTCATTTATGAGTTCCAGAAGTTTTCTGGTGTCATTCTTAGGGTCTTCTAAATAGAGAATCTTGTCATCAGCAAATAGGGATAGTTTGAGCTCTTCTTTTCCTATTCGTATTCCTCTAATTTCTTTGGCCTTTTTGCCCTCTTTGCCACCTTCTTGAGTTTCAGTTTCAACACGTCCTTCAATGTGAGCTTCCAGATTTCAACCTGCTGCTGGCTGTTGATATCCCCACCCACCTTCAATCCCTACAGCTTTTTTTTTTAATGTTCTATAATCACTCTTGCCATTAACTGCAGGTTTGGTTTTGCTTTTGTTTTTTTAAACCCAGATTGCTTTACTTATTCTTTCCCTCTGTGGGGTCTATCCAAGATTTACAGAATTTCCTCAATACTACATATACATATATATATGTATATATGTGTGTATATATGTATATACACACTTCCTCAATACTACATATTTATATATAGATATAGAGGCTATTCATGGTACCACAAATTTCAAGAGGGAACAGTGTTTTCTCGATATGATGTACATATCTTGTATAATTCATCTCTAGGCAATCATTTGAACAATTCCTTTTTCAGAGGCCCTTTGTATAACTTCAAAATGACAATTTTGATTCTACAGGTCAAACATACCACTTTACTTATTTCAATGATATTCACCTGCTTGTATTAGCATGTAAGTAGAACTAAACCCCTCCCTCCACAATTTCTCAACAATAAAATCAAAAACCAAGAAAGGCAATGCCTAAAAATCCTTCTAATAATAAACTCCCATAAGGAAATGCCTTTAATAATGAAGGCAGTACTTTCAAAGAAGAAAAGACTAGGGAAAATGAATATCTTAAACTTCAAAGTCCTAGGTTCATCATGAATCAAATTTGTACAAGCTTTACAGTAATATTGCCAATATGACCTGTGTGGGTCAACTGCAGGATGAAGGAAGATTTCCAGAAGTATCAAACTATGAATTCATGGATAACTTGGAAAAAAACCACTCACCTAATATAACCCCATAGCTAATAGGAACTCTTTATTGCATGTTCTGGCCTCTTCTCAAAAATGTTCTCCATTCATCAAAACTTTAAATTAGTTTTGAAGGTATTTCAAACACATCAAATTCTTAACTTTTCTCCACCAAAAATCCCAATCTTGACTAGCTAATTTCCTAGGGGGTATTACTAATATGTTTAAATGGAAAGAATGTCTTCTTTTCATAAAATAACTCTAATCTCTTTCATCTATCTATAGAGTTTATTTTCCTCTTATGGAAGAAAATTTAACAGCAACTAGCTTAAAAGATCTCATGACAAAAAAAAATAAAAATATATAGAATTTCACTACTTCTTTACAGGTACTATATCTGTACATTAGAGCAAAGTTATAGTAATCAGGCACCATAAACCCATATTCAATTCTCTGTGGAAACAGAATAAATGTTCAACATCCTATGTTAAAATATCATTTTGTTACTTAATAATAATTAACATTTCATTCTATTTTCTCTAAGATAACCCCAAATCTTCATCTTTCCTCCTCCTTTAGAATAAGAATTTTTTATATGAGAACCCATTGCCCAGATCCCTATATCTTTCCATTTTTCTGACAGTACTACAATACATAACAAAATGATAGGCACAAAAAAAGATACCACCTTTTCCTAATCATTCATCCTCATGCTTTAACTTTCTCAAACAGTTTATTTTATTTGGTGTTTTTTAAGACTTTTTGTTCTAATTAGTTATAAATGATAATAGAATGTATTTTGATGGATTATACATATATAGAATACAACTTCTCATTCTGTTGTACATGATGTAGAATTACATTGGTGGTATAATCATATATGCTAGACTTTGTTTCTTAAGAGCAATTTTAGATTCCCAGTAAAATTGAGAGGAAGGAATAGGATTTTTCCATATACTCTCTGTCTCCATTATCAAAACTACCACCAGAGTAGTACATTTGTTACCACTGTTGAAACTGCATTGGTCCATTGAACTATTTGTCTATTCTTTCATCAACACTGTGCCATCTTGGTTCCTGTAGTATTATGATAAGTCTTGAATAGAGAAGAACTTTGTTCTTCCCCTTCAATATTATGTGAGCTATTCTATATCTTTTATCTCTACACATAAACCTTAGAATCATTTGTCAATACTCACAAAATAGTTTGTTGGGAATTTTACTGGGATTGCATTGAATCTATGGATCAAGTTGGAAAGAACTGATAGCCTGACAAATTGAATCCTCTTATCCACAAACATGGAATATTTTTTGTTCTTTGATTTATTTCATCAGTTTTGCTGATGTTGAACATATTTGGTTGCATTTATACTTAAGGATTTCATTTGGGGAATGCTAATGTAAATAGTATTATGTTTAATTTCAAATTTCACTTGTTTATTGCTGATATATCAGAAAGCAATTGACTTTGGTGCATTAACCTTGTATGCTGAAAATTTGCTAAAATCAATTGTTAATCCCGGAAGGTTTTTGCTTGTTTTGTTATTCCTTTGGATTTTCTACATAGACAATCATGTCATCTGTGAAAAAAGACTATTATTTTTTCTGTCCCAACATAGATAACTTTTATTTCCTTTTTTTTGTTTTTGTTTTACTGTATTAGCTAGGACTTCTAATATAATGCTGAAAAAAAGAGGGAGTGAAAGGAAATATCTTGCCTTTTTCTTGATCTTAGTGGGAAAGTTTCTATTACCATTAAATATGATATTAGCTGTAATTACTTCCTCAGGAAGTTTTCCTCTATTCTTCCTTTCATGAGAGTTTTTTAATCAAAAATTTTATTAGATTTTGCCTTTTTAATGCATCCTTTGATAGGATTATATGATTTTTCTTTAGTCCTTTGATGTGATGAATTACATTAATTGATTTCTGAATGTTGTACCAGCCTTGCATAACTGGGATAACCCAAATTGGTCAAGGTATACAATACTTTGCATACATTGTGAAATTCTATTTGTTCATATTTTGTTAAAGATTTTTTAAATCTATGCTCATGTGAGATATTGCTCTATAATGTTCTTATGTCCCTGTCAGTTTGGGCATTAGGGGGATGCTGGCTTCATATGATGTAAGGAAGCATTCCAGCTGCTTCTGTCTTCTGAGCAATTGTACAGAATTGGCATAATCTCTTCTTTAAATGTTTGATAAAACCTATCTGGGCCTGGTCCTTTCTGTTTTGGAAGGTTATTCATTGCTGATTTAATTTCTTTAATAAATACAGGACTTCTCACGTTGTCTAAATTTTATGTGAGTTTCCACAGACTGTGTCTTTCAAATCAGTATATTTTATCTATGTTATCAAATATGAGAGCCTAGAGTTGTTCACAGTATTCACAGTATTCCCATTACCTTTACAATGTCTTTCTTTTTTAACTGCATTAACTAAGATTTCTATGAGATCTTTAGTGATATGAGCCTCTTTCATTTCTGATGTTAATAATTTGTGTCCTTTTTTTTTCTTGGTTCTGGGGATTTGGGAATTGAGTTCAGGGATACGACTGAGCAACATCCCCAGTCCTTTTCATTCTTTATTCTGAGACAGGGTCTTACTAAGTTGCTTTAGGGCCTAAGTGGCTGAGGCTAGCCTCAAACTTGTGATCCTCCTCCCTTAGCCTCTTGAATTGCTGGGGTTACAAGCATGCACCACCACGCCTGGCTTAAATACCAGCTTTTGCTTTCATCTACTTTCTTTATTCATTCCCTATTTTCAGTTTCACTGATTTCTGCTCTAATTTTTATCATTTTCTCCTCTTTACCTTGGATTAAATTTTCTCTCCTTTTTCTAGTTTACTTGTGGAAGCTTAGATTATTGATTTTTCAATCTTTTCTCATTTGAGATATATACATTAAACACTATTTCCCCCTAAGCACTTCTTTTGCTGCATCCCACAGACTTTGGCAAGTTATCTTTCATTTGCATTTAATTCAAAATATTTTCTAATTTCACTTGAAATTTCTCTTTTGACCCACATGTTATTTAGAAGTATGATGTTTAATCTCCACACATTTTGGGATTTTTCAACTTTCAGTGACTAATTTCTACTTTAATTTCATTGTAATCTGAGAATATACACTGTATGATTTCTATTATTTTAAATTTGTTGAGATATATTTAATGGCCCAGAATGTAATCTATCTTGGTGAATGTTCCATGTGAGATTAAGAAGAATATTTATTCTACTATAGTTGGATAAAGTAGTCTATAAATGTCAAAAATATACAGTGAATTGATGACATGATTTAGTTCAAGTATATTCTTACTGATTTTCTGCTTGCTGAATCTCTTTCTAACAGAAGGGTGTTTAAGTCTCCAGTTATAATAGCAGATATAATTATTTCTCCATAGAGTTTTATCTGTTTTTGCTACACATCTATTTAAATGATCTGCTGTTATCATATATGTTAAAGACTCTGGTAGGGCCTTGATTTCTGATGTACTCTGACAATATTTACTTTTTAATTGGTGTTCAAAATAATTATTGATATATTTGTAACTTTTTTCTTTTATTGCCCCTGTTTTTTGTTCCTATTCCTATCATCCATTCTTTCCTGCCTTTTGTGGTTTTAATTGAGCACTATGCATGATTCCAGTTTTTCTCCTTAGCATATCATTTATACTTCTTTTTTTCCCTATTTTTAGCAGCTCACATTGTGTTTGCAACATACATTTACAAGTAATCTGAGTCCACTTTCAGATAACATTATCTCATTTCAAAGGTATATGAATTCCTTATAACAATAAAATAATCCTAATTTCTTTTTCTTCTTGTATTATTGCTATCATTCATTTCATATATATACGTATATACCCATATATACACACAAATATGTAGCCAGATAACCATATACACATATGAGCACACATAATCAAACGCTGCTATTATGATTTTGAGCAAACTTATTTGTTAGATCAATTAAGAATAAAAAATAAAAGTTTATGTTTTACCTTCACTCATTTCATTGTCAGTGCTCTTCCATTCTTTATGCAGATCCAGATTTCTAACTTTCATTATTTTCTTCTCCCTAAAAAACTTCCTTTCACATTTCTTGCAAGTTAGGTCTATTCAATTTTTGTCTGAGATCTTTCTTTATTATTCATTTTTGAAGGATAATTTACAGGGTACAGAATTCTAGGTAGGTGGGTTCTTTATATTTCACAGCAGTTGCTTCTTGCTTGCATGATTTCTAAGGAGCAACCAAATGTAGTTTTGCTCCACTATAGGTTAGGTGTCTTTTTCCTCTGACTTATTTCAGGATTTTTTTTTTATTATTCTTTGATTTTCTATAGTTCAAAAATGATATGCCTAGCTATAGTTTTTTTTGGGGGGAGTATTTTTTGTTGTTGTTGTTGTTGTTTGTTTAGTTTTGTTCTGTTGGTATTTATCTTGCTTAGTGGTCTCTGTGCTTCCTGGATCTGTGGTTTAGTGTCCAACATTAATTTGGAGAAATTCTCAGTCATTATTTCAAATAGTCTTCTGTTCCTTTCTCTCTCATTTCCTTCTGGTATTCCTATTACCTGTTATACTGTTTTTAGTTGTCCCATAGTTCTTGGATATTCTATACTCTTTTCTCCCCAGTCTTTGCTCTTCTTGCTTTCAGATTTGGAGGTGTATATTAGTATATCATCAAGCTCAGAGATTCTTTCCTCAGCCATTTCCATCCTACTTAAAAGCCCATAAAAAGCATTCTTCATTTCTGTTACAGTATTTTTGACCTCTAGCATTCCTTTTTGTTTTTTCATAGGATTTCCATCTCTTTGTTTTCATTGTTCATCTGTAATTGCATGCTGTTTGCATTTGGCATTAGAGCTTTTAGCATGTTAGTCATAGTTGTTTTGAATTCCATCTGAGAATTCCACTGTCCCTGCCATGTCTGATTCTGATGCTAGTTGTGTCTCTTCAACTGGGCTTTTTGCTTTTCGGCATACCTTGTATTTTTTTAAATAGATATCTAGACATGATGTACAGGTAAAAGAAACTACTATGAATAAGCCATTATTAATATGGTAGTAAGGGAAGTGGGAAGGGGAAATGTTCTATGGTCCTGTGATGAAGTCTCAATTTTTTAATTTGTCTAGCCTGTAGCCTGTGAATTTCATAAGAATTTTTCAGTATTCTCCCCAACCCCTTTGGGTGGGATAGGATAGTTAAAGTTGGCCAGAGTCAGGTATTTTCCTTCCTCTAGGTCAGTTAGGCTTTGATCGAACCCCACCAGGATAGACTTTGGTTAACTAGTTTCTTCTCAGAATAGACCTTATTAAGAAAAATGGAGTGCACTGGCATATTTCAAAATGAATCTTCCCTTCCTCCACTCTCTGACACCTGCTAGAAACACCAGGGAATTTTTCTCCAGTGATTAATGTGAGAACATGGTCCTGGAGATAAAATTAACCATGAGAACAAGTTCCTGGAGATAAAATTCACAAAATTGTTGGGGGCCACCTATGACTGGAACCTCCTGGAGTTTTTAACTCTCAAACTTGTCCACATAGCCTCCAGCAATTTATCATGACAAGTCAGGTTTTCCTACTGCAGCACTGTGCTCATGGAGGTTTCTAGTCTGGTATACGGTCAATCTCCACATATAATCACCTGTCACTCCAATTTAAGGAGCAGAGGTCTGCCCTGTGACTTCGATTCTCTGGAAGACCTAAGAAAAGCTGTTGATTTTTCAATCTGTTCAGCTTTTTATTCATTGTTAGGATATAGTAGCAAATTCCAAACTCCTTATATGCATAAACTGCAATTCTTTGATTTTTTTAACGCCCCCTCTTTCTTTCTTCCATCTCATATCTATCCTTCCCTCCCTTTCCTTTTGTCTTCACTATCACTTGTCATAATTCCTCATGATTTCATTTCCAACTTAAATTATTCTAATACTCTGGCCTTTCATTTGACATCATTTTTTCCAAAGGCACTATCCTCCCTCTACCTCAGCTAACCAATCCTATAGTTACATCCAAGACTTTGTAATTACTCCTGTTATGCATTTCACTCTCTAACTACAATCTACCATCTTCCCAGGTTCTTATCACTTTATATTTATCACCGCCTTCATGTAATTTCTTCCTTCTTTACTCCATGGCCAATTGTTAACATCTCCCTATTTCATATGTCCTTATGTCCCTTTCTTATCTTTCCTCCAAAGTATTCACTTGCAAAACCCTTATCTGAGGAAAATCCAAATCTCCACCTGTCCGACCCCTGCACCCAACCAAGTAAATGTGACTGAAGAAAAAAACACAAGCATACCAACTGATATAATTTTATATTCAACAACTTAACTCCAAGTAAGACCTCAGTGATACTCAAAAACAATACTATATTTCACTACTTTAATTAATGATTATTTCGCACTTCTGTAATACTTCTTATTTACTCTCAACTAATCATTACTTCCTAAGACAATAAAAGCAAGCAGAACAAAACTTCCAGATGCTTCTATATCAAATCAGAGTAACTATATTCTGATGCAAATATTTTGCACTCCTATTACAATGAATAAATTTTCAAGGTTCCCATTCAAGGATACTGCTTCATATTCAGCACCAACTCCCATCCCTTTAGGCCTTCTCATTATTACTATAGCTTTTCCCTCTCTCCTACACTATCAATTTTTACCTGTCTTTGGTTATTCTTATTACCAGACTATATATATATATTTTTTTCCCCATCCTAAAAATCAGAACAAGATGAATGAAATCTTAAAAAATTTACTCCATCACTCCTTCAGCCTGACTTCTTTGATCTGCTTCATATCAAAACTCATTTAAAAAGTTCTATATATTCACTGACTCCACTTCTTTTTCTTCCATTTTTTTTTTTCATGAAACCATTCCGGTCTGTCTTTCATCTAACCCCTCCATTAAAAACACTCTTTCCAAGGTCACCAATAGCCTCTATATCTCTAATATAATGACTTCCAGAGCCTCACTTCATTTTACTCAAGCTATCAGGATCAGTCATGCCTCATGTCATGCCTCATGTCATGCTAATATCATTCTCATAGTTCTCCTATCTCATTAGCTTCTTTTTCTCAGTCTCTTCTATTGATTTTTCCTCTTTCTCTCTTACCTTTAAACGTTGAAGCAATCCACATTAATCTTTGGAATACTCCTTTTGTCTGCGTACACTGCATTTCCTGGGTTATATCTTCTAGCTCAATGACTTTAAAGTCCATCTATATATTGAAGTCTCACAAATTGTTAACTCCAATGCCATTCTCAGTACTGAAATCCATTTATCCAGTTAGCTACTTGACAATTCTTCTTGGCTATCTAAAAAGCATCTTAAAATTAGCAAAATTAAAAATTAAGATAAACTCTTGATCTTCCCCTATAAACCTGCTCTTCGAGCCTATTTTTCTTTGTAAAAACTGACTCCATTCAAATAATCAGTCTGAAACTGATATTTTCATTAACCTCTCTCTCTCCTACCTCCATGCAATACATTATCAAAAATATGTTGGCTCTACCTTCTAAGTATATATTTAGAATGTGACTAGTCACCACCTCCATTGCTGCTACCTTGGTCCAAATTCCTATTGTGTCTGTGTGGAAATACTGAGTAACTTTTAAGTGGTAATATAATGTATTATCCATCCAAAAGCCAAATTGGTCCTGCACTGCCTTTTTTTTTTAATAACTCGAAGTAAAAGACAACCTTTACCATGGTTTAAAATGTCATAAATGACTTGGTCTATGAACCTATATGATCTTATTTTCAGTCTTGTTCCCCATCACTTAGCTACTGCCAATTTGTCTCTTAGTTGTTCCTTGAATATGTTTAGCTCGCTCTTGACTCCACACTTTTCTTTCTGTTCCCTTTAATCAGAATGCCTTCTCCCTATATCCACGTGGTTTAGTTACTCCATCACTTCAATTTATTCTCTAAATGTAACGGTGGAAAGACAAATACTAATGCAGTCTCATCTGTTCAGGAAGGTAGTCCCTGGATAAATTAATTAGGATTATAGATTCACATATAAGTACTTCTGTGTGAAAATACACAAACAGAAATACACTGACACACATACACATATACAAATGAGTGCACATATGCACATATATACAGTATTAGACCAAATTCGTATGATTTTATATCATGAAACAATGCCATAGAAATAATTTGAAAGAAGTAATTTCTTGACTACATAACAAAGTATTTATACATTATACATTTATAGGCACACAATAACATGTTCCTACGCAAACCAATTTGGAAAAGAAGGTGTTCTGTATATATCTGCTTTAGCAAAAAGGTTATGGATGATTCATAATGATGATACAATATATGATAGATCAGTTATAAGAAAATTTTGGTCAAAAACAAAATATTGCTGATGAAAAACATATTTGATATCATGGAACAACTAAAAACAAAATAAATACTGAAATTAAATTATTGTGATTAAAATCAATCATTTAAATAATTGAAAATCATACCTAATTCAGAATAACATGAATAACTATTTTTCTGAAAATATAACTACTTATACTTCTCTTACCACAGTATACCATAGTACTCTCTGCAGCTTTATTTTATGAATATCAAGTTTTAGTAAAACATTATAACTTCCTTAGCAGTTCTTTAATAAACCACAGTAGCCTCCATATCAAAAGTTAATGTTCATGGAACTGCATTTGCTTATCTATAGCACCAAAGGAAGAACTTGTCTTTCGATCAATTTCTAGCTTAGAATGACCTTAAAGACCTAGCAACAGGCATCCATATCTTAAAGAATCACTGGCTAAAACTATAGGCAGGCTCAGCTGGACATTTTCTCACAAGACAATGGTTTCTCTAAAGGAACTCTGTGTGAGCCTATGTTTTTCTAAGTCTCTTTCCACTTCAAGAAAGTGAATAAATGAAAACTTGGCATGATACCCATACAAGATTGCAAACCTTAACATAAGCTGTCAATCACAGCTTTTCCCAGGCAGTTTTCTTTAGTAGGGTAATGCGCTACTCAGGTTTTACAAAATATTTCCAATAACAAGCATAGCAGGAATTTTTTTAAGTGAACGTTTTTCAATATTATCTATCAGTATCCAATTGTAAAAGAAGTGTAATACTTAAAATAAGATAAAATATAAGCAATATTATTAATAATTCCTAATTGGCCAGTTAAATTATATAATGCAGAATTTTCTACTATCCCCCAAGAATATTTTTATCTACTGTCTGCCATTTCTAATCTCATCAAAAACTGCATTTGTATTTTGATGCCATAATGTTAACACTACTTTACAATAAAACCATGTCCTATTTTTACACATGAGAACAATTAATGATAAAAAAAGAGGCAATAAAATATATAGTCTTATAGTTCAACAGTAGTCACTGAAGACTGTTATTCAATTGGTGTTTTAGACTGTTTATTCCCTGTCTAAACAATTACAATTATAATTTTCTTTTGCCTCTACTAGACCAGGAGTATATTACTGTAATTCATTCATGTAATACATATTAAATGCTAAAGATGGGTTCAGAACACAATATCCCAAGATACTGTGACTTGGTATACTGAGAACGTTAAGGTTAAGGAATTTGAGAAATGGCTGGTACAGAAAGGACTTTTTGATCACCTCCTTCCCTTCAGAAGCAAGTCATAAGACCTTGAAGTAACATATCCCTGAAGAAAAGAGCATCCTTTTCTCTGAAGATGGAGGGACAAGAGACACTGAGAAAAATCTAAGTGAATAGACCCTGCTAACCTTCCCCATCCGGTACCCTTCACTCATACCTCTTTATCCTATCACATTTCCCCACAACTTTCCACTCATCATCAAAATCAATGTAAAAACTGTATTTTCTTAGGAAGATTCTCATATCACATAAAAATTGCATTAAATAAATCTATATTCTTTCCTTCTGCTAATCTGTTTTTTTTTTTTTTAGTTTAATTTTTTTACCCAGGTAGAAATTCTAAAAAGGTCAAAGGAAAGTTTTTCCTGCACTACACTAAACCATGGAAAACAAACCAAACTATGGACTTTCCCTTGGGGATAAAGTGCATTTACATAAATATCTATAATACTAGATGGAAAGTGACAAAAGTGTTGCAAAAAGAATATAGATAAAGCCATATGGAAAATAAGATTATTCTTGGTTTCTTGAGAGTGATTTCAGCTGAACCAAAAAGGATAACAGAATTTTGTGATCTTTCAGAACAGGAAAAAACTAGCTCAAGTGCAGGAACACTTTAAGTAAAGGCAAAAATTGTGAAAATGTGTTTTTTACAATAAAGTGTCATTTGTCACTATCTCACCTCCTATCAAAAAATTAACTGACAATGGATCAAAGACCTAAATGTAAGAGTTAAAACTACTTTCTTAAATCCTACAAAAAACACAGAATTAAATCTTTAAAACCTTGTATTAGCAGTGATTTCTTAGATATGGCATTAAAAGCCATAAAAATTAAAAATTACACAAATTGAAATCCATTGAAAATAAAAAAAATTTGTGCTTCAAAGAGCACTAAACAGAATTGGAAAAATATTTTAAAATCATGTATTTGATAAGAGCATAGTCTATAGAATTTTAAAGACCTATTACAAATCAAGAAACAGTAAAGACAAATAACTCAATTAAGAATGAGTAAAAGATCTGAAGAGAGATTTCTCCAAAGACAAACGATGGCCAATAAGCATATGAAAAGATGGTCAGAATAATCAGTCATCAGGGAAAAAGAAAAAAAAAAAAGATACCACTCCACACCCATTAGAATGTTGTAATAAAAAAATGATAACAAGTGTTGATGAGGATGTGGAGAAATTGGAACCCTAAAACATTGCTAATAGGATCATAAAACAGTGTGGCCACTTCGGAAAATAATTCAACAGTTCTTCAAAATGTTAAATATGGAATTATCAAATGACCCCAAAATTCCATTCCTTGGAATATACTCAAGAGAATGAAAAACATGTCAACACGAAAATGTGTACTTGAATATTAATAACAGCAATAATCATAACAGCCAATTAAATGGGGAAACAACTTAAAAGTCCATCAAGTGAAATGTATAACTAAAATGTGATACATTCATACAATGAAATATTATTCAGTATAAAAATGAAGTGCAGATTCATGATCCTGTATGGATGACTTTGTAAAAATAATGCCATAAGAAATAGGTCAGACCAAAAATCCGTTTATTATGTAGCTCTCTTTATATAAAATACCCAGAATAAACAATCTATAAGAAAAATGTAGACTAGTGGTTACCTAGTGCTGGGGGCTAGAGGGAGTGAGCTCATGGGTGCAAGATTTCTTTTTGTGGTGATGGAAATGTTCAGGCATTAGCCATTCTGATGGTTAATTTTATGTGGTAACTTGTCTAGATTAAGGAATAACTAGAGAACTGGTGAAGGATTATTTCTGAGTATGGCTGTGTGGATGATCCCAGAGGAGGTTGGCACAATAGTCAGTGGTTCTAAGGGGGTAAATCTGCCCTCAATGTGGACTGGAACCACCCACATAGATGGAGTCTCAATTGAATAAAAAGGTGATTTCCTCTCTCTCCTAGTACTGGGATCAGCTTCTCTGCATCTGAGGCCTTTGGACTTGGACTCGGCCAGGCCACCCATATCCCAGGGTTTCCAACTTGCCCTGGGATTTCTCAGCTTCCATAATACCTGAGCTAATTCCTCTAATAAATTCCCTCTCATATATCTCCTATTGCCTTTGTCTTTCTGGAGAACCCTGAGTAATTCAACGGTGATGGTTGCACATCTTTGTGAATATACTAGAGTCACTGAATTGAACATTTTGAGAGGTGAATTTTGCATGATATATGAATTATATCTCAATTTTTAAAAAAAGAAAAGGAAAAAAGTAATGTCTTTGGAAAGCAATATAATTTATTAGATGTAGTGGGGGTTAAGTTAGAAAGGAGACTAGAGACAGATGGTAAAGTAGTTTTTAATTCTAGTCTAAAGTTTGAACATTATTTAAAAGGCAAAAGAGTGCTACAGAAGACAATAATAATAATGAGGAATAATTACCAGAAGAAAAAGTCAATAAGCCATTTTAAATCTCCCTCTAAGTATCAATTAAATTGGGTGATTTACTGGACGAAAAATAAAATTCTGTTCAGGTTACCCAATTAAGACAGTAATAAAGTAACATAATTTGGATAAACTACAATTAATATATTAATTTGTAACTTCTCTAATATCAAAAATAATCATCCTATTCCATTTTAGTATCTGTAATCTGGCATTTTAAATTTAAATCTTCAAAAATCTCAGCTGAAAATCATTAGCAATTAGAAGCAAAGGCTTGCATAAACTCTATTGTTTCAGATAAAATGTTTTCTCTTGGGCATTTTTAATTCCAATAAAACTAATCCTAAGTTTACACTAGGAAAAAAATCATTAAAGAGTTTACAAAAATATAACACTAATGCACTCAAAGTTATGTATCTTTTTTGGATGCTACCTACCCAATTTTAATCACAAAATACTGAAGGTAAATTATTAACATAATTTTACTTAATAATTAGCTTAAATTTTAATAACCGACACTTAGAAAATAGAATATAAAAGCCCATTATTCAGAATAATTTCACGTTTTACATATAGGAAGCAATACCAACAATAAACAAATCTATGTAACTCATCTATCACATATTGACCATTCATCTTAATTCATTCTTTCCCAAATAACAAAAATTTTAAAAGCAGCAGAATTTATAAAAAATAAATAGTTGACCAGCAATGAGCTCATCACAGGATTCAGCTGAAACAATATTCAACTAAAGAGGCCAAAGTTGTTTTTCAGGCAGTGATTACTTTTTCTTTTCTTTTCTTTACTTTTTAAAGCATAGCCTACTTTGATTCCCCCCTTCATCACTACTTTTCTTCCTCTAAGTGTAATCAAGCAAGGAAAATTCCACTTTGAAGCACAGATCATGAAAAGAGAATAAATCAAAGCTTTTCTCTGAAACCTTCTGTCCCCCAAAAGATCTACTATAGAACTCGTGAAGTAGGCAATTAAGTGGGCAGTTTCAGATGGAAAATCAAGTTTTTAAAGACTAAATGTACTCAACCTCATTCATTTATGAACCAAATGTAATATCTGCAAGCTGGGAATTTTAAAAACTATCTTATCATATAGTCTGTGGATTCTGGAAAATAGGTGAATAAAGTTAACGAAGTCTCTTGACCTTAGGATAACAAAGTTCTTAATATTCAAATTAATGATATATATCATTAATGGATTGTATTTGAACAGTACTAAAAGTTGGGGGGTGGGGAGTTCATTCCCACTACTGCTGCATTTCAGATTAAAACTGAAATGATCCTATTACAATCTATTTGAAACATAGAAATCAAATAAACATTAAGGTTGCATCTTTAAGTCACAAAATGGTACATTCATACACAAGAACCTCAAGTAAATTCTATAGGGAAAAATAGTTAACTTACCATCTCAATGAATTTATCATTAGTTGCACTGACTATCCTGACTTCTTAACCACGCTGTCTTTTTAAAATTATTCTGCGGAGGGAAAGTAGTGCCTCACACATGCTAGGCAAGTGTTTTGCAATTGAGCTGTGAGCCCAGCCCCTGAACTATACTGTCTTGACCAATGGATTCTACATCTATTTCTAGGACTTAACACTAATTATATCTCAGAATCAACCCCTAACATTTTGTATTTTCCCTTCAGAACTTAATCCCTTTGGAAGTTTGTCTACTCCTTTGGTTTTAACTCTTTCCCTGCAGATATACATTTACTTTTTTTTTTTTGTTGCACTCCACTCTTGGGGATTAAACCCAGGGTGCTTTAAAAAATGAGCTATATCCCAGTCCTTTTCAGTTTTTTTGTTTTTTTTGTTTTTGTTTTTGCTTTTTTTTTGAGACAGGATCTTGCTAGGTTGCTTAGGGCCTCCCTAAATTGCTGAGGCTGGACTCTAACTTGCCATCCTCCTGCCTTAGCTTCCCCAGTCACTGGGATTATAGACATGCACCACTGTGCCTGGCTAAACATTTACATTGTGTATGCTAGACTGGCACTTAATTACTGTATGCTAGACCTATATTTTCTCCTACCTAATGTATCTTCCCATCCTAAATGTTCTATTACTCTCACATTCTAAAGCCAATAAACAATTCTTCCATACCTAAAAATGCAAAACTCATTCTCATCCTACAAGTTGAAATTTGGTATAAACTACTCTTTGGTTTTTCAAACAGAACAGACTTGTCTTTGTGATGTGTCTATTTAATAACATACATTTCCCAATCTACAATTCTACAATATGGTTCTTACATAGATGTCTCCTAATTGGTCTCTATCCTTAATCAAATTTAGCCATTATTAGATATATAGTTTCAAAACATTATTATCTTATTATTAAGAAAAAAAGACCCTTATTTTAACCTAAAATAAGACAAATTTACTAAATGAGTTCAATTAGTGATTCTAGATTAAATTTTATATAGAGGAACTCAGGCATGTGAAGAAAACAAAAGTGGAAGAAAAATGTTAAAGTATTAAAATGGAATAAACTATTTTAAAAGCAAGGAAAAAATTGCCAAGAGTGAGTAGGAAGACTTCAGAGAAAAGAGAACCTCTTAAAAAAAAAAGCATGTATAATTTTTAAAGCAAAATTTTAATGATTAAGTAGAAAAGAAAATTGGAATTTGTAGATTATAGGGAAAAAAGATTAAGAGAACTAGAAACCAAATGAAAAGTTTGAACATATCAAAAGAAACCAAGGACAAATATTTGAGAAGATGTATTTGCAAATCTAATGCCTGTGAAATATCCAACACAGATGAACAGTATTAACCCAAAGATATATAAGGTACTTTACATATTAAAGGAGGTAAATAGCTAAATATAAGTGAGATACTAGAACTCTGTCCAAAACCATAAAAATTCAC
Source organism: Glaucomys volans (assembly GCA_020662805.1). NCBI lineage: Eukaryota > Metazoa > Chordata > Mammalia > Rodentia > Sciuridae > Glaucomys > Glaucomys volans. The sequence continues at coordinate 847,378 of JAJEJO010002058.1, forward strand.
AACAAATGTAAATAGAACAAACTCTTCAACTAAAAGACTGAAGCTATCAAAAAGATTAAAGAATCATGCCCCCCCGCCCTCAGCTATTTACTATTTATAGAAGTAGATCTACAATAATAATAAGAAAGGGTTAGATAATTCCCATGACTCAGGAGGCTGAGACGGGGGGATTGCAAGGTCAAAGACCCTATCTCAAAATAAAAAGTAAAAAAGCATAGGGGATATGGCTCAATGGTTAAGTACCCCTGGGCTCAATTTCTGCTACCAAAAAAAAGAAAGAGTTAGAAATAAAAGGATGGAAAAAAATACACCATGAAAATACTACCTACTACTCTCATACATTGCTGGTGGGGTTGCAAATTGGTGCAGCCACTCTGGAAAGCAGTATGGAGGTTCCTTAGAACACTTGGAATGGAACCACCATTTGACCCAGCTATCCCACTTCTTGGCCTATACCCGAAGGACTTAAAATCTGCATATTATAGTGACGCAGCCACATCAATGTTTATAGCAGCCCAATTCCCTATAGCAAGACTGTGGAACCAACCTGGATGCTCTTCAGTAGATGAATGGATAAAGAAAATATGGTATATATATGCAATGGAATATTATTCAGCCATAAAGAATAATAAAATTATGACATTTGCAGGTAAACGGATGGAGTTGGAGAGTTTCATATTAAGTGAGATAAGCCAATCCCAAAAAAACAAAGGCCAAATGATCTCTCTGATAAGTAGTTGATGGCACATAATGGGGGGTGGGGTGGGGGGTAGGGAGGTGGGGGAAGAATGGGGGAAGGAAGGATTGTATAGAGAAAAGTAAGGGGAGGAGGGTGGGGAAGGAAAGATAATAGGATGTGACAAACATCATTATACTATGTATATGTATGAATATGTAAATGGTGTGATTCTACTTTGTACACAACCAGAAAAACGATAGTTGTACTCCATTTGTGTACATTGAACCAAAAATAATTTAAAAAAAGAAAATACTACCTAAAAGAAAGCCAGACTATAAAACAAAAAAAATTATTATAAAGTCATTATATTATGTGAAAAGGCTCAGTGCACTAGGAATAGATAATAATTCCAGTATTTAAATAGGTAAAACAGTCTCAAACTTCATAAGGAAAAAAAACTGACAGAGCTATGGGAAGGAGTAAATTGACAAATCCAAATCAGTGATATAATACAAAATACACCTTTTAATTGACACAACACATATCAGTAAAAATAGATTTAACAAAAAAATTTGATGGACATAAATATAACATTACATATAAAAAATTCAATGGACATAAATATAACACTACATATAAAAATTGGAAGAATATACATGGTTCTCAAACACACAAATACACCATAGGCTAAATAGCAAACCTCAACAAATTTCCAAGTCAGTACCTTCAAATAGACCACATCCTCTGATTATAAGCAAAGTAACAACCAAAAAAAAAAAATCCTCCTATGTTTAGAAATTTTAAAATTCATTTTGTAACAACTCCAGACACAAGAAATAACTAAAATTGAAAACCATTAGAAATAGACAATACCAAAAACACTACATATCAAAACCTACATTGTTCTGTGACAAATGTGGTGATATTAGGGGAGTGGCATAGGACAGAATATTAATGGGTTAAGTACTTAATTAAAAGTGTGAGAAATATGGAAGCAAAAAGGAGAATGAGATAAAGGAAAATAATAAAGATAAAGACAGAAATTAGTAAAAGATACAACCAAGATTTTTAAATAGGTAGGATCAACAAAGTCAAACCCACACACCTTTAAAAAAATTAAAATAGATATATACCACCAAAAAAGTGACCAAAATTTAAAAAGAGGTACAAATCATCAACTATGGATGGCTTAAAGATTAAAAACATAAGAAGATAAAACTTATTTTTAAAACTTTATGCCAAGCTGGGCACCATGGCACACACCTATAATCCCAGTAGCTCAGGAGGTTGAGGCAGGAGGACTGCGAGTTCAAAGCCAGCCTCAGGAACTTAGCAAGGCCCTGACCAACTCAGCAAGACTCAGTCTCTAAATAAAATATAAAAGGGGTAGGGGATGTGGCTTAGTGATTAAGTGCCCCTGGGTTCAGTCCCTGGTGCCAAAACAAAACAAAACAAAAAACTATGCCAAAATATTTGAAAACAGATGAAACAAATTCCTAGAAATAATATAGTTTTACTAAAACTGAAATAAGAAATGGAAACCGTGAGTAGCTCTGTAACTACTGAAATTGAATTAGTACTTTAAAATTTTTCCACAGGAAAACACTATGAAAATGTATCACCTTTACTACACACAAATAAATTCTGAAAGGACACACAAAGACTAGTAATAACAGTAGATATCCCAATGCCCATGTTTGCTTGGTAACAGTTTCTATGCTTCCTTCTAGATCTAAAATTACTTTTAATTTGGTGTGAAATGTAATCTGTGGATGAATTCTCCTTTATAAGCAATCTTAATTGTCACTTTTCTATTTTAAAACTCTTTTGTATATATGAGTACCAACTCCAAAGTCTCATGGACTTCCAAAAATACAAGGAGGGTGCTGACTGACTGTGGCCCTGCTTTAGGCTACAATTCTGCTCCATGTGCCTTCCCATTTGGGCATTAAGGTTGCACAAGTCATTATGTGAAACACTCCATTCATATGCCTTTCAAAGGACATGCTGTTCAGCTTCTGGCTATGTGAATGTTCCTCAATATTCCACTGTTCAAAGCAAGTAATTGGCCAAGTTCAAAATCAGTGGGGCCTACTCACAATTTTACTGGTCTCAGAATATGCCATTATAAGCATTTCAACAACATGAATGCTATCTAGTGGTAAAGAAGAGTTAAAAGTTTTGACCTGTAGAATAATATAAAAGAAAATAAGGCAGCTTCCCTGGCACAGAGCGACCATCTGGGACTTCCTGAGTCCGCAGAGCTGGGCTCCAGTCTACCCCACAACTGCGCAGTGTCTCCTGGGAGGTCTGGCCTGGAGGGGCTGGAGTCTCTGGCTCCAGCGGCTGCCTCTGTCCAGAAGCACTGATCATTCCCAAACTGGAGGAAGTGGGACAGCAGCTTTCTTGGGTCACCGCTTGATCAAGCACCTCTCAAACATCTGGTGAGTTACTGGAAATCTGCAGGGACACTCTAAGTCTTTACAGGAAAATTATATTCCCTCTGATTCGCACTACTAGAGGGGAAGATACCTGAGCAACATGAGAAAACATGGGAAGAAAGTGTCCCAAACAAATCTAGATGATATATCAAGAGAACCCAAAGACAGCATGGTAGAAGGAATGACAGAAAGGGAGTTCAGAATGTTCATAATTAAAATGATCCGAGAAGAGAATGATGTGACGAGAGAGCAGATTCAGGCTATGAATAATCAGCTAATAGAGCAATTGCAGGAAGCAAAAAATCACTTCAATAAAGAGATAGAAGTTCTGAGAAAGAAACAAAAAGAAATCCTTGAAGGAAACAAGGAAATGAAGGAAACAATAAACCAAGTTAAAAACTCAATAGAAAGCATAATTAACAGAATAGATCACTTGGAAGACAGAACCTCAGACAATGAAGACAAAATATTTAATCTTGAAAACAAAGTCGATCAAACAGAGAGGATGGTTAGGAATCATGAATGAAACCTCCAAGAAATATGGGACATCATGAGAAGACCAAATTTAAGAGGTACTGGGATTGAGGAAGGCACAGAGATACAAACCAAGGGTATGAATAATCTGTTCAATGAAATAATATCAGAAAATTTCCCTAATATGATGAATGAGATGGAAAATCAATTACAAGAGGCTTACAGGACACCAAACACACAGAATTACAACAGATCCACACCAAGACACATTATAATAAAAATACCTAACATACAAAACAAAGATAGAATTTTAAAGGTGACGAGAGAAAAACATCAGATTACCTACAGGGGGAAACCAATACGGATATCAGTAGATTTCTCAGCCCAGACCCTAAAAGCAAGAAGGGCCTGGAACAACATATTTCAAGCTCTGAAAGAAAATGGATACCAACCAAGAATCTTATACCCAGCAAAACTTACCTTCAGAATTGATGACGAAATAAAATCCTTCGAAATAAACAAAAGCTTAAAGAATTCACAAAGAGAAAGCCTACCCTACAGAACATTCTCAACAAAATATTCGAAGAGGAAGAAATGAAAAACAACAATCTCAGTCAACATGGGGAGGAATTACCCTAAAGAGAGAGTCAAACAAAGGAGAAAAAAGGTTAAGCTAAAAACCCCAAAAAAGCTAAAATGGCAGGAAATACAAGTCATATCTCAATAATAACACTGAATGTAAATGGCCTAAACTCATCAATCAAAAGACATAGACTGGCAGATTGGATTAAAAGGAAAGACCCAACAATATGCTACCTTCAAGAGACTCATCTCATAGAAAAACATGCCCACAGACTAAAGGTGAAAGGTTGGGAAAAAACATACCATGCACATGGACTGAGTAAAAAAGCAGGAGTTTCCATTCTCATTTCAGATAAAGCAGACTTCAAGCCAAAGTTAGGCAGAAGGATAAAGAAGGACATGTCATACTGCATAAAGGAAGCATAAATCAGCAAGACATAACAATCATAAATATTTATGCAACAAACAATGGTGCATCCATGTATGTCAATCAGATCCTACTCAATTTCGGGAACCACATAGACCAAAACACAATAATACTGGGGGACTTTAACACTCCTCTCTCACCGTTGGACAGATCTTCCAAGCAAAAATTGAACAAAGAAACCATAGGACTCAATGACACAATTGCTAATTTGGACTTAACAGACATATATAGAATATTCCATCCATCAAAAAGCGAATACACTTTCTTCTCAGCAGCTCATGGTTCCTTCTCTAAAATAGACCATATGTTATGCCACAAAGCTACTTTTGGCAAATACAAAAACATAGAGATACTACCTTGTATACTACCAGATCATAATGGAATGAAATTAGATATCAATGAAAAAGTTAAAAACAGAAACTACTCCAAGACCTGGAGATTAAATAATATGCTATTGAATGATACATGGATAAAAGAAGACATTAGGGGGGAAATTAAAAAATTCTTAGAGGTCAATGAGAACAAAGATATAACATATCAAAATCTCTGGGATACTATGAAAGCAGTGCTAAGAGGAAAATTCATTGCATGGAGTGCATTTAATAAAAGAATGAAAAGTCAACAAATCAATGATCTCACACTACAGCTTAAAGCCCTAGAAAAAGAAAAATAGAACATCACCAAGAGTGGCAGAAGACAGGAAATAATCAAAATTAAAGCTGAAATCAATGAAATTGAAACAAAAGAAACAATTCAAAAAATTGACAAAAAAAGTTGGTTCTTTGAAAAAATAAACAAAATTGATAAACCCTTAGCCATGCTAATGAAGAGAAGGAGAGAGAAACTCCAAATTACTAAAAATTCGCGATGGAAATGGAAATATTAAAACAGACACAATTGAAATACAAAACATAATAAGAAGTTACTTTGAAAATTTATACTCCAATAAAATAGAGAACCTCGAAGACATCAACAGGTTCCTAGAGGCATATGAACCACCCAAACTGAATCTGGAGGACATACACAACTTAAATAGATCAATTTCAAGCAATGAAATAGAAGAAGTCATCAAAAGCCTACAAACAAAGAAAAGTCCAGGACCACATGGATTCACAGCGGAGTTCTACAAGACCTTCAAAGAAGAGCTCATTCCAATACTCCTCAAACTTTTTCATGAAATAGAGAAGGAGGGAACCCTTCCAAACTCATTCTATGAAGCTAATATCACCCTGATACCAAAACCAGAGAAGGACACGTCAAGGAAAGAAAATTTCAGACCTATATCTCTAATGAACATAGATGCAAAAATTCTTAACAAAATTTTAACGGATCACATACAAAAGCATATTAAAAAGATAGTGCACCATGATCAAGTGGGTTTCATCCCGGGGATGCAAGGTTGGTTCAACATCTGGAAATCAATAAATGTAATTCACCACATCAACAGACTTAAAGTCAAGAACCACATGATTATTTCAAAAGATGCAGAGAAAGCATTTGATAAAATACAGCACCCCTTCATGCTCAAAACACTAGAAAAAATAGGGATAGTAGGAATGTTCCTTAACATTGTAAAGGCTATCTATGCTAAGCCCACAGCGAACATCATTCTAAATGGAGAAAAATTGAACGCATTCCCCCTGAGAACTGGAACAAGACAGGGATGCCCTCTTTCGCCATTACTATTCAACATTGTTCTTGAAACTCTAGCCAGAGCAATTAGACAGACCAAAGAAATTAGAGGAATACGAATAGGAAAAGAAGAGCTCAAACTATCCCTATTTGCTGATGACAAGATTCTCTATTTAGAAGACCCTAAGAATGACACCAGAAAACTTCTGGAACTCATAAATGAATTCAGTAAAGTAGCAGGATATAAAATTAATGCTCATAAATCCAATGCATTTTTACTCATAAGTGATGCATTCTCTGAGAGAGAAATTAGGAAAACTACCACATTCACAATAACCTCAAAAAAAATAAAATACTTGGGAATCAATCTAACAAAAGAGGTGAAAGACCTCTACAATGAGAACTACAGAACACTAAAGAAAGAAATTAAAGAGAATCTGAGAAGATGGAAAGATCTCCCATGTTCTTGGAAAGGCAGAATTAATATTATCAAAATGGCCATACTTCCAAAAGCACTATAAAAATTCAACGCAATTCCAATTAAAATCCCAATGATGGACCTCATAGAAATAGAGCAAGCAATCATGAAATTCATTTGGAGGAATAAGAGACCCAGAATAGCTAAAGCAATCCTTAGCAAGAAGAGCGAAGCAGGGGGAATCACAATACCAGACCTTCAACTATACTACAGAGCAATAGTAACAAAAACAGCATGGTATTGGCACCAAAATAGACAGGTAGATCAATGGTACAGAATAGAGGACACAGAGACAAACCCACATAAATACCGGTATCTCATACTTGACAAAGGAGCCAAAAACATACAGTGGAGAAAAGACAGCCTCTTCAACAAATGGTGCTGGGAAAATTGGAAATCCACATGCAGCACAATGAAACTAAACACATAACTCTCACCATGTAAAAAACTCAACTCAAAGTGGATCAAGGACCTAGAAATTAGACCAGAGACTATGCACCTAATAGAAGAGAAAATAGGTCCAAATCTTCATCACGTTGGCCTAGGACCAGATTTCCTTAACATGACTCCCAAAGCGCAAGAAATAAAAGCACGAATCAATGATTGGGATAGAGTCAAACTAAAAAGCTTCTTCTCAGCAAAGGAAACAATCATCAATGTGAAGAGAGAGCCTTCAGAGTGGGAGAAAATCTTTGCCACACACACTTCGGACAGAGCACTAATCTCCAGAATCTACCAAGTACTCAAAAATCTTTACACCACGAACACCAATAACCCAATCAATAAATGGGCCAAGGAAATGAACAGAC
>JAJEJO010002058.1:874607-897558 GCA_020662805.1 Glaucomys volans
TCTCTCTCTCTCTCTCTCTCTCTCTCTCTCTCTCTCTCTCTCTCTCTGTTACCCTTCCACTTCACTCATTAAAAACTCCCCATCTTCTAACATCAGACTCAAGATTACAGCCTGACATTCAGCTCCTTGTGATAAGGGGGAGGGAGGGAGAGAAATTTTAATTCAAATGGTTCTAAAAAGGTTTCCTGAAATAGAGAAAAAAGACGCACTGAATTTTTTTCCACCCATTTTTCACTGCTTTGCATACATTATCACTTAATCACACACACACAATCTATCCTCCACACCCTTCAGGAACCTTTTTTTCAATCTGATCATGTCACTTTTCTGTTTAAATTTCTCCAGTGTCATCCATTATGCAAAATAATTAAATGCTAAATTTCTTTTTTATTGGTTTTGCTGAATCTTTTTAGAATTAAGAAAATAATGTGGTTTTGGTTGTTAGTTTATTGTTGCTGTTTGTCTTTTTATATAAGGGATTGAGCCCAGGGGAGTTTGACCACTGAAGTACATTCCAGTCCTTTTTTTCTTAATTTTTTATTTTGAGACAGTCTCAAAAAGTTTCTGAGGGCCTCACTAAATTGCTGAGGCTGGCCTCAAATTTGAGATCTTCCTACTTTAGCCTCCAACCTGCTGGGATTATAAGTGTCACTGTGTTAGGAAATGTTTTAAAATTTATTCTATAACTTTGTTTTGCTCATTTTACTTTACATTATATCATGCTCTGGCCCCTACAACTTCTCTACCAGTATTATATATCATTCTCCCCTTATTTTCCCCTATCACATTTCACCTTTCCTCAAAACCACCAAGCTCACAGCAATAGGCAATACTAAAAGTTCAATAAATGTAGAATGAATTTGTTAATCAACAAATGAAGCTCTACCTATCCAACCTCATCTCCTATAACTCCTTACTAACACTTTCCATTCTACAGTGACTGAGATTTTAGTTTTCCATTTTCTTTCTTTCTTTCTTTTTGAGCAGCAGGGATTGAACCCAGGAGGGCTTAACCACGGAGCCACATCCCCAGCCCTTTCTATTTTTTTATTTTGATATAGGGTCTTACTAAGTTGCTTAGGGTCTTGCTGAGTTGCCAAGGCTGGTTTTGAACTTGGGATCCACCTGCATCAGCCTCCCACGCCACTGAGATTACAGGCATATACCACCACTCCCAGCTCTAATTGTGGTTTTGATTGACAGGTCGTTGATATCTACTTACATTAAGCAATTTTCCATTTGTTTATTTGTTATTTGTAGAACTAATAAAAATATTAGATATAACATCACTGTAAATATCAAAACTATAAATATCAAAACAGACAATAAAATGTGTTGACCATGGAGTAGAGAAATTGGAACCCTTATACATTGCTGGTAGGAATGTAAAATAGTACAACCACTTTGGAAAATAATCTGGCAGTTCCTCAGAAGGTTAAAAGTTAGTTACTACATGACCCACTAATTCCACTCCTAGGTATATACTCAAGAGGAATGAAAATACATCCACCCCATAACTTGCACATCAATGTTCACAGTAGTATTTTTCAAAATAGTAAAAAAATAGAAATACCACATGTCTGTCAAATGTGGTAAATCCATAAATTGTAATGTCATTTAACCATAAAAGTAATGAAGTACTGATGCATGCTATATCATGGATGAACTATGAAAACATTTCAAGTTAGAAGAAACTAGTCACAAAAGACCACAATATTTGATGATTCCATTCATATATGTCCATAATAGGCAAATCTCTGCAGACAGAATGTTGGTGATTTCCTAAATGGAAGAATGGGGGCTACTGCAAGTGGGACAATGTTTCATTTTGGGGTAATGAAAATGCTATGTAATTCACAGTGGTGAGGGTTGCACAACTCTCTAAATATACTAAAAACCATTCAATTTCCGTGTTAAATGGATGAATTGTATGGTATGCAAACTGTATCTGGATGAAACTGTTACAGAAAAAAAAAAAGAGACAGAACTGGACCTACCCTTGGTTTTATTCTTTATTCATTTATGACAAGGACGGAAAAAGGACATTACAATGAGCCACTAACTAAAGGTGGAAGCAAATGACAAGCTACGTTTATAACAGATATGCACAAATTACTTCTCTAAATCTTTTCTTATTGTTTACTAGTAAAAATTTTTAAATAACAAACAGCACCAATTAGGGTCCAATAACAACACAGACTAATTAGTAACATTTGTTGACTATTTACAAGGTATTAAGTATTATAAAGTAAATTGGGATAAACTGGAACTCTACCTAGAGTGTACAAATTAGTAAAAACTACATTGCAAAACATTTGGACAGTTCTTAATACTGAGGTAACAATGCTCAGCCCTTATGATTCAGGAATTTTACTTCTAGGTATATATGCCCTAGAAAATTGATCATGTGCCAGGCGCGGTGGCACACACCTGTAATCCCAGCAGTTGGGAAGCTGAGGCAGGAGGATCTGGAGTTCAAAGCCAGCCTCAGCAACTTAGTGAGTCCCTAAGCAACTTAGCAAGACCTTGTGTCTAAATAAAATATAAAAAAGAGCTGAGGATGTGACTTAGTAGTCAAGTGCCCCTGGATTCAATCCCTGTTACCAAAAAAGAAAAAGGAAAAAAAAAAAACACACAGAATATTTACTCAATATTCAAAAAACATTCCTGGGTCAAGAATATAGCCCAGTGGTATATCCCTGCTCCTGCCTACCACATAGACACAGTCCTCAAATGTGTCAAAAAAAAAAAAAAAGGATTGGCTATTTGAATACTGTTTATAACTAACTCAATTTTCTTTTCTCCAAAGCTAAATAAGCCTAGCTGGATTAGTCTCTCAATATAAAACCTATTTTTCCAGCCTTTACTCATTTTGTTGTTTAACTCAAGCCAATTTTCAAAATGAAATAAAATATTTCACTAGAGACCTCATCAATATAAAAGAATGATTTTCATATAATACTTACAATATTTCAATGGAAAGCATCAGAAGACTGTAGGTGTACCCATTTCCCACACAAGAAATATCTGTCATAACATTTTCAAATTCTTGTGTTGGCTGATGAGGTCATCTTGTTCCTCAGACATCGCTACAGATAATATGTACTTTGGAATCCAGTTACTTAACCTTCATGCTAACCTCTTTCCTTCACTTAATACAATTTTTACTCACAACATATACACACTTGAAAAGACTTTTTTATTACTTATTAGTCATAGGGATTCAACAGAAATAAATTATCACACAAACAAAACTACAAAGTGCCAACTAAGGTGGCAATTCTAGAATCTGAGCATAAGATTAAGGGGTGGCAGTCTGCTTCCTTTCACTCCCTCCTTCATCTCCTTCCCATTCTAAAACTTGAGGTTTTGTTCACATAGCACTGACTCTTTAGCCAATGATAAATGGATTTTGCCCCAAGTGGAATCCAGGCACAGCCTCCAATCTGTGAAAGTCAACCAACCCAGCAGGTTTCATGTGGGCAAGCACAGGAAACCATAAGCCTGACCTGGAAGAAGAACCAAGCCCCTCTGCTGCCAGGACAGCAGGTGCCTTCTGGCTCTGAGTTTACAAGTTGGGGAAGGGAGAAGGAAAGCACTATTCAAAGCTCTGTAAAACCAGCTTCTGTTTCCAAACCTACTGTCCACGATGGTTTCTTTCTGAGTTTGCTTCATTGCCTCAGAACCCCAACAGAAGTTTTGGAGCTAGCCATTCTACCTTTTGGAGCCAGATTTTCAAGAGCCAACTGACTTCTGGAATTGTCTTGGGAGGACAGGTGGGGAGTAGGTTACTGATGTCTCACCTTAATAGATTGTGTTTTATAAGCTGCCACTGGGTATTATTCTGAGGTGAGTCTTTTTTAATATATATACTGTATTTTTGTATACATTTTGTAAAGTGGTGTTAACTGTTTTTGTACAAGGGGGAAAAAAAACTCCTGGGCAATTCTGTTGCAAGGGTCTGATTTTAATTTGAAAGGCAAGTTTATTTGAAATTTGTATTTAGTGGTGATTTCTGATTGCCTGATTTTAAGCTGCTGAGGGACATCTAATAAAAGATTTCTCAAAACAAACAAACAAAAAGAATTAAAGACCTACCCCATGCCCCTAGGGAATGTGAAGTTGAGGGAAATTTTTCATTATTTTTTATTCTAACTCAAGCATTTCTGAAAATATACCAAACTGATTAAGAAAATATTATAGAGGAAGAAGAGGCAAAACACAAGAAATCACTAAAATTGCTAATTAATATTTTTACTTTAACAGATTTTGTTGAGTTCACATAACTTAGAAATACTGCAGAAATCTGCAGTATTACTGTTATGAAGAGTCAGAGACAGGGACCTAAGAGAAATCCTAGAAATTAGAGAGTCATCAAAAGGAAATCTCCAAATCTGTATTTTTAAAAAGGTGAGTCTCTATTTCAAGAAAAAGAGAGATTAAATCTCTTCTTTGCAAAGAATGATAACTAACAAACACTGAAGGAATGGGAGTTAGGAAAATCATCAATGGATGTCAAAACTCGAGAGTAGAAGTTTGATTTAAAACAAACTACTTACAGTGTCAACATAAGTTTCCAAAAAATTACTTAGGAATTTTAAAAGGAAAAATACAAAGGAGGAAAATGTCACACACTACCTTAACCAAATGATCAAAGTTAACATTGGCAATATTTGGAAAAACCAATATCATATGCATCATGATATAATGTATTTAAAATAATATAATATCACTTCAGTCTTATCCCTGCAAAATATATATAAACTGAATCTGATACTGAAGAAACATCAGAAAAACTCAAATTAAGTTACATTCATAAATTATTGTTATACACTACCTTGAAATGTCAAAAGCAAGCTAAAGAAAGACTGAGAAACTATTTCACATTGGAAAACAAAAAAAAAAAGGCTTTTGGTCAAAGGTCGAAAGTTTTCTCTGATCTGTGGAAGCTAATCCAAAATAAGGGGAGAGGTAAAAAGAACAGAAGAAAGATCAGTGGTTTAGACAAAGGGGAATGAAGGAAAAAGAAGAGGAATGGATAGAGAAAGACAGTGGAATGAATCTGACCTAACTTTCCTATATACATATATGAATATACCACAATGAATCTCATCATCATGTACATCCACAAAACACTAATTAAAAAAAATTATAAGTAATAGAGGAAAGATCAGTAGAATAGGGGAAGGTAACAGGGGAGGAAGTAGGGGAAGAACTAAATTATAACAAATTATATTCCATGCTTTTATAATTATGTCAAAATGAATCCTATTGTCATATAAAAGGAACCAATAAAAAAATAAAAATTAAAAAGACTTTTGAACAACACAAGACAAATAAATGCAATGTGTGGTCCTAGATCCCTTGCCTGTAGGGAAGAGAGTTACAAAGGATACTGATAGGACAATTAATAAAATTCAAATATGAACTGTAGATTAAACGCTAGTATAATATTTATCAATATTGTGTCTTGATATTGACAATTGTACTATGGTTATATAAGAGAATGTGCTTGTTTTTAGAAAATACAAACTAAAGTATTTAGGGGTAAATGGGAATGATATTGACAATTGTTCTCAAATAGTAGGCAGAATTTTTAAAATGTTAGCCTGGGTCATCTGCTTCCAGCCAAGATGGAGTAACAGGGGTCAAATTTATCCTCATTCTTGAAACCATTTTAAAAATAGACAAATTATATGAAACATCAGTATGCAATATACTAGACTTCAGGCAAAAAAGGACAATGATTCCTGAGAAAAGGAAAAGTAACTAAAATGAGTCCTATGATTATCTCAGCTTACTACCTTGAGACTTTTGAAGTCATGGCACAAAGAGGACGGTAAGGCAGAGCTCAATCATCTTTGAGTTGAAGAGACAGCAGAAAATATGAAAAACCAAGACAACTAGAATTTACGGGACTGAGAACAGGAACAGAAACAGCTATCCAAAGAGATAATTCTGGTGATTTACAGAAGGTCCCCTTGACTATTCACTCAAAAGAATCACTCAAAAGAAGATATCAATGCCCAGCACATACACAACATTATATATGAGACTTTTATCACCAGCCCAACAGGAAAATTTCATGAACTTGCCTGAGTTTGGTAGAAATATTAGCCTTACACTGAGTGAGCACTGTTCCTTCCACATAATAAATTTTAAAAGAAAGATAAAGAATTAGTTTCCAAATAGTACATCTCAGAAGAAAAGCTCAAGAATATTTATAGAAATACAAGAGGGTAGAACAACACAATGTCCAGTATTCAATCAAAAATTGCCAACTATGCAAAGCAGGAGAATATAGTACATAAGAAACCAATAATTTAGTTAATCAAAACTAACCTACCTTTGTATGCAGATAATAAAATTAGCAGGTAAGTATTTTAAAATACATATGTATATTTTGTAAAGCCTACATAGAGATGTGGATGCAAAAAAAATTAAACTGCCAGAGATGCAAAAAATTATCCTACTACTGAAATTATCCTATCCTAACTGCAAAATATAAATCAGATGAGACTCAGGACAGATTGGTATTACAGAAAAGAAATGAACTCGAAGACACAAAAACAGAAACTTCCCCAAATGAAAGACATAGAGAAGAGAGAATGTTAAAAAATAATAAACAAAGCATCAGGAAACTGCCTTTAAGCAGCCAAACATATGTGCATTTGGAATCACCAAAGGAAGGGGAGGGGGCTTAACAAAAATATATGATGAAAAATTAATGGGCTGAAATTTCAGAGTTTGGTTAAATCAATTTTTAGGAACTCAACGATCCTAAACCTGAAACTCCAAACATGCATCACAATCAAATTGTTTAAATCAATAAAGGTAAAGAAGGATTAAACATCATGGTCACCCAAATTAAACTGACATATACAGATCATTCCATCCAAAAACAGCAGAATGCACATTCTTTTCAAGTATACCTGGAACGTTTAGCAAGAAAGAACATATTCTAGGCCATAAAACAAGCCTAAATAAACTGAAAAGCGCTTGTCATATAAAGTCCATTCTCTAACCAAAGTGGAAATAAATTAGAAATAATAATGAGCTCTAGCAAGAAAGTCTCAAATATTTGAAAGTAAATAACACAATTCTAAATAGCTGGTGGGTCAAAAAGAAATAATCTAAGTGCAAATTAGCAAGTATTTTGAACTGAAGTGAAAATACAACATAACCAAATGCATAAGATGTAATTAAGATATATTTATGGGAAATTTTTATAACACTAAACATCTGTGTTAGAAACACCTATGTAAGAAAAACAGGAAGGTCTCAAATCAATAACCACAGATCCCACTATAAGAAAACACAAAATAAGAGCAAATTAAATTTGAATCAAGTAGAAATCATGGCAAAAAATCAATTAAATAAAAAACAGAAAAGCAAGACAAAAAGTCACAGACAAAATTTGACATGATCATTAAAACCTCTACTCAGAGTGACTGGAGGAAGGAAAGAGAAGACAAAAATTATCAATATCAGAAAGAAAGTTGATGTCATTATACATTCCATAGATATTAAGAACAATTATGTCAATACATTCCACCTCTTAGAAGAAACAAATACATCGTTGAAAGACTCAAACTCAAAGCTCACTGAAAAAGATAACCGAGGGCTGGGGGTATAACTCTGTGGTAGAATACTTGCTTATTAGCAGCTTAACAAGTCCAAGGTCTAGGGTTGGAGCTCCAGAACCACAAGAAGAAAAACACCGCCACCAACAACAACAAATAACCTAAATAGCCCTGTATCTATTAAACAACTTTAATTGATAGTTTGAAATTCTTCCCACAAAGAAAATTCCCAGTCCAGAGTTTCACTGATGAATTCTACAAACCAGTTGAGGAAGAAATAATCCCAATCATACACAAACTTCCAAATACTTGAAAAGTTGAAAATGTTCCCTAATTTTGCATTGTCAACAATACCCAATACCAAAATCAAAGATATAAGAAAACCACATAACAATACCCCTCATAAACACAAATGTAAAAAAAAAATTGGCAAATTAAATCTAAATATATTAAAAGAATAATACATCATGACCAAATTGGGTTTATCCCAGGAATGCAGAGTTGGTTTACCATTCTAAAGCAAACAATGTAATTCAGTGTATTAATAAACTTTAAAAAAGATCATCCCTGTTAAATGATACAAAAAAGGCATTTGACAAAATCCAACATCCACCATTTGATAAATAATCTCAACAATTAGGAATAGAAGTAAATTTACTCAACTTTATAAACAACATTAAACAAACATTCACAGCTAATGATGAAAGAGAATGCTTTCCCCACTAAGATCAGGAACAAGATGAAGATGTCAATTCTCACTTTATTAAATATCATACTAGATATTCTAGCTAGAACAGTAAGACAGGAAAAATAAATAAAATTCAGTCATGAAGTTGTCTTTAATTTCAGACAACATGATCATCTTTGTAGAAAATCCAATGGAATTTATTTTAAAAACTACTAAAATGAATTAATTTAGTAGATTATAGAATATAAAATAAATAGGTAAAAATCAATTGTATTTTATATACCAGTGATGATTTTAAATGAAATTTGAGAAATAATATCATTCACAATAACATAAAAAATATGACCAAACATGTAAAAATACTAAAAACCACAAAATACTGCTAAGAGAAATTAAAGAAGACATCAATACATGAAGAGATAGACCTTGTAATTGATCAAGAAGACTACTGGTAAAATGTCAATTCACTAGATGCAGCCCACACTCAAGGAGAAGGACTTATATAAGGTCATAAACACCAGGATGTGGATATCTTTGGGATCATCTTAAAAGTCAGCCCACTACAGGTACCAATATTATTAAAGGTTCTCCACGTAAGTTTTGTTGAACAATTTTGCTTCCTCCAAAAGGACTCTGTAGCCATTACACCTGGTTTGGCTTAAAGCTTGGTTTTACTCATTACTGTATAACCTTGCCAATCATTTAACTTTTCTGTGCCTCAGTTTCCTCATCTATAAAATGGAGACAATAACAGTACCTATTTCATGCAGTTATTTAATGATTAAATAACTCTTAAGTATCAGGCACATAATAAGCACTTGTTTATATGCCTACATAATTATATCCATAAAACCAAGAGAAGTACTAAAGTTACTATTCTTTAAGACAACCACTAAAAGTAAGATACTGATTTTTTTGTCAGGGTATACACAAAAATAATTCACTAAATTGCATGTACTTAGTCTACCTCAGGCACTGATAGAAAAGTATCTTATTTCCATTTTTAATTAAAGTTTCATGAACATAGGTAATGCCTGGGGTGACCATAATCCTTTTTTGCCAGGTTCTGGTTTGTGCCTATTCTCCAGGTCTGCCCCACTTTCACTCTTAAAAGTGAATTTAATTATGGGCTAAGTGTATGGCTCTGTGATAGAGCATTTGCCTCCATTATACAAGGCTGGGGTTCAATTCCCAGCACTGTAAAATATATAACAACAAGAATATCCCAGTTAACATAGGAAATTACAGTCACTCCAGTTTGCCATAGTCCTAGAATGAAATGGAAAGTGGATCTAGATAAAACTTTTGAATTAGAAACCAACAAGGCAGGGAAAAAAGGAAAAGAAACTGAAGAAGGAAGAGGGTTTTGGGCAGTGGGGATAGGTATGAAATTCAGGAACAGAGTGGTAAGAGAATAACAAATGATTCAAAATGTCCAAATACCACAGTCAATTTGTCCACACTCCACATTCATATTTTCTACGCTGCCTATAAACCTGTTTTTTTCAGTAGTGGGTAACAACACATTCTTAAATGATTACTAATAGTTCATAAAATATTTATTTAACTGGCATTTCCTTAAGGGTTTACAAAAATCTTAGTGAATATCAAATAAATGTTAATGTACCACATTTAATCTCTCTTTCTTCTCTCTGCTCTTATATATAATCATGAAACCAATATATAATTCCAATAGATACTTTCTTTAAAAACTAAGAAAACTTGCTTAAATCTATACATTACAAGCCAACTTCTAGCACATTTTATAGATATTTTTAAATGCCTATCTAAAAACATTGGTTGACTTACTTTGGAAATTTTAATTCCTTTATAATCCAGCAATACCAAAGTAAACAGTCATGACCTCTTAAGAGGATAAATATGCCCACTTTAATTAAAGACCAAATTATTTTGACTTCGTGTGCAATTTTTACATCATATTTTAAGATGTATTTATAAGTCCTGTGTTTTCACTAATGAAAAATCATTCAAGTACAACAACTGAAAATAGCCTATAAACAAATGCATTCTTAAAAATTAGATACCTTCAATTCTTGAAAATTTAGGCTAATAAGAGGAAAGCAGGGCAGTGGTAGAGCTCCTGCCTAGCATGTATGAAGGCCTAGGTTCAATTTCCAGCACTACAAAAATGAAAATAAAAAAGCAGTGCTGTTGTTCATCAGTACAACACTGATGAACCTTGAAAATGTTTTGGTAAGTAAAAGAAGTAAATCACACATAAAAAATCATATATTATATGATTCTGTTTATATTAAAGGTCCAGAACAGACAAATATACAGACAGAAAGTTAGATTAGAAGTTGCCTAGATTGGAGCAAAGGAGGGGGAAGGAATAAGGGGAATCACTTAGGAGAGAGAGAATATTCTAAAATTAATTATAGTGGTGATTGCATAACCCTGTGAATACACTAAAAAACAGTGAATTGAACCTTAAATCAGTAAATGTGTGGTTTGTGAATTAGATTTCAATAAAGCTGGTGCCTCAAATAGTCTTAAGCCTTTAATTCCTACCCTAAGTATATAAATGGTTATGTATTAATAACTTAGATATGAAAAACAATGTTTCTCACACTTTATAGTACAGAAAGCTAAGAAATGTATGCACTAGTCTGTTCATGTGAATTACTAATCACAGATGCTAGTACAATCCGTGTCACTAAATTCCTACTGAATTTCAAACTATGTATGAATTTCTTGAACATTTAGTCACAAAATAAATTTAGAAATTGGTTTGACTTTAAACTTATGGTGACTTTAAACTTATTCCCTGACTTTGTAGGGAAATAAAAATAACTTAAATATTATATAAAATTGCCAGTTTTTATTCCTAAATATCTGTTAATTTGCAGCTTGTTGGTACTGAGTTTAATGATGTATGTGAGGAGTGCATGTCAAACTAATGCTTGATTTAGACATTTCAAATGTATGTATATTTCAAAATACCATATCATACACCATAAATATATACAATTTTTGTCGTTAAAAATAATTGATAAAAGCAACAAAAATACAAAGTTTAATAAAGACAACTTGAAATTTTTTTTTCACAAGTAACTTCTTAACTGTACATGTACTGTCCTACTTTGCCCTCTTAAATTTTGTTTCTAGAGTTCAAAGTACAAGGTGTTAATTATTTCTTGACTTAGTTGTATATTGTTATATTGCATTATTTTAAAAAGTTACAAAACATCAAGTTGATTTAGGTGAATACTATCAACTGTTAATTTAATCTGTGGAAAAGATCAATCAAAGTTATTAATACTGATATTTTACATTAAAAATCACAAAAATGAAAGATCAGTTTCATTATTCTATTATTAATGTTTATTTAAAATATAATGCTGTTCTGGGGTTGTGGCTCAGTGGTAGAGCACTTGCCTCACATGGTGAGGCAGAGGGTTAGAACCCCAGCATCACATAAAAAACTAAATAAACAAAACAAAGATATAAAAATAATAAAATAAAAAATACGTATTATAACGTAATTTGTGCAATGTAACAATACATGGAATCATTGCCATATTTCCACACATTTACACATTATAGCACTAACTCTGGTATTCACAGCCAAGAGGTCAGGTAGTTACTACACCATAAAGAGGTACCTGAATACCATTTTAGGAAGGGATGCAAAGTTGCATAATGTTGAAAATTCACTAAATCTGGACAATAAAAACAGATTTTCACTATGTTTTATATTATTAATTATTGTTAACTATCATATATAAAATATTATACACCATATTATGTATGTATAAAATAGTGTATGTATAAAATATTATGTATGTTTAACATATTTTATGTATAAAATATATATATACCATTTTATGTATGTATGTGTACATATAAAATTTATACGTACATAAAAGTATATGTGTACCCAAATAATTTTAACATGTTCATTGATGTTACTTGAATATTATTATAATAGAAAAAAGCAATATTTTAAATTTATTTTCTTTCTGTCTAGTCAGAATTATCTGATAACTGTGCAGAGCACAGTTTCAAATTTAAATCAATAAAGTAAAACAATAAGATATCATTTGCTAAAGGCAGATTACACTTAAGGCCCTGGGATAAAATTTGGCTTTGGGAGATAAATTATCAGTTTCTCCTGGAGTTCCTAATGAACCCTTTATACTGCCTATATAATAACATATTATTCTCCCTAATGAACTGCCATTTTGAGCAAAAATAAATCATGATATTACCTATAAAAGGGGGGGTCACAACACTGAATATTGATAAGTGAATCATATGAAGCAGTTTTCAATATTAATATAAAATTACCTGTAGAATTCTCAGAATTATTTTTATTAAAAGTAGCACTATGATTTAAACATGCTCAATTTCACAAATGAAAAATATATAAGGGAGAGTCAAGCATTGGTAACTCCCTTCCATTCCCTGAAAAATAACTGTATCTAAATAACAAAGATGATAGTCATCTCATTTTGATTAGTCACTCTGTTAAATAAGCTAAAAGTTACTTTGAGATGTTAGTAACAATTAAATAAAATATTCTGTATTACCCCAAAGAGGCATTTTTCTAATCTCTACTACTTTAGCCAATCTAAAATGAAATGAAATCCAAATTCTGAACTGCCCTATTAACTCCTACCATCATTGCTTTTACTAGTCTAACCATTAGAGACAAATTAAGGAGAAGATGTTATGTTAAAATCCCAAACATCAAAGAGGCACTCAAAGTAGCTTTACAGAAGCAAAGAAGAGCTCTGCAAAAAAAATCAGAAAAACATCTGGGCAATTCAGAGTAACAAACCGTACAGCTGAATGTTGTCAGTGCAAAGAAAGAAAGGGTGGCTAACTGCCCAGATCTAGCTCAGTACTTGAATACTTACAAATATGCACTCTTGGTATAACTTCTGCCATTTGATGTAAAAGATAAAAATCCATATATAGATACAAAAATGAAAATCTGAAGTGTTTTACAATATAAAGAAGCCATGTAAATATCTGTGATAGTTTCTAAACTATATATATTAGATGTTTTCCTCTAGTAATTTCATCAATGCTAATCATATCTAACATTTTTTTACACAAAGTTTTTCACATTACCACAAGTCCTCATATATTTTTAATTCCTTAAGTATATTTTGGAACATTCCAGACCTCAAGACTCACAGAAATTGCAGAATTAATCAGACTGACGTGTCAACACATATGAACAAAGAACCATATAATGGTATTTTCTTTTCAGCAAAAATGTCATAAACAAAATTTTCTGGTTTATGATGCCAGGTAAACGAAGTCAATGAAAGGATAACTAATAAAACAAACAATCAAACAGACTCAGAAACTTAAATACTGTAGTTCGGTAACAGAGAATATTTTCTAAAAATTATACTGTAGTAACTTATCTTACTCAGTTTAAGATTCTGATCCCATATACTTTATACTCCCTCCATAGAAATTAATGTAGATTCAATGAGCACACCACAGATAATGCATCTGTTACAGACTGCCTTGCAAATTATCAGAAATAATTAAGTTGGTAAAAGCTATTTCACTCAGCCAAGGCAGAATAGTGTTTCCACTTTGTTTGCTACTGCTACTTTATTTTGTCTTTTATTTTTAAATACTGGCAAAAAGTCAAAAGATACACTTAAAATTATTTAAGCATAATGTTTCTAACCAAACACAATTAGAATACTAAAAAAAACTTAAACAAAGCCAGGTATGGTGGTACACACCTATAATCACAGCTACTCAGGAGAATGAGGCTTGAGCCCAGAAGTTTCAGACCAGCCTGGGCAACATAAGCAGATTCTCCAAAAATTAAGTAAACAGGGCTGGGGAAATAGCTCAGCTGGTAGAGTGCCTGCCTCCCAAGCATAATGCCCCTGGGTTCAATCCCTAGCACTGCCACAAAAAAAAAAAAAAAAAATTGAAGTAAACAAAAAAACTAAGATAGGATAGTCAAGGAAGACATGGTCATCAGATTTAGTCCCCTTTCACTTAGCTGAGTGACCTTGAGAAACATATTTAGCTATTTTGAATATTTTCTCCTGTCTAACATGAAGATAATACTATCTGCTTCACAGAGTTATTGCTTAAAGAATAAAAAGGATTTGAATACAGTTTTATAAACTAAAAATCAATATATTAATTCCTTTGGTTATTGTCAAGTTAATAATTTTGTTTGAGAAAAAAGCTGTTTAATACATAGTGTAATAAATCATCTTTATATATCGTGATTAAAATTTAAATAGATCATCATATAAGTAAATTGTATAACTACTAATATCCTTCTCCCCTTTAATAAATTAACACAAATTAACAAAACTTGGAGGTAAGAATAAATAATATATTTTATAACCAAGAGTCTATTTTTAAATAGACATTTTTAAAATAGACATTTTCTTATACTTTTAAATCTTGCTTTTAGTAAGGATTTTGTTCAATTAGTAAATCATATATGTGGTCCAATTAAACATTATGTGTAGGGCTTAAAGCAGTACAAGGAAAGTTATTTACTAAATTTCTAGGTCAAACCTTAATGTTTTCTTGTTTCTTATTTGGTTCATTTAATGTCAACACAGTAATAGTGCATTCTTTCTCAGTAGTAAAAAATAAAGAGCCATTTTGCTTTGTCTATCATTGTTACCTGAATGAGGCTTCAGATAGAACTAAATATAGTTACAATATAAAACAAATAACAATCAAAGGAAAAATACTTGCAACAAACCATACCTAGTAATAAGAACTGCATTATCGTGGTGGGCAATCCCATTTTCTGGAATGGTGTTTCCATCACTTTGGTGGGAGAGAATGGATTTCTGCCATTTACAGAAGCTATCGAGGGACTTGTCTGCATGGTGGTTTATCTCCAAGTTTGGCTGCAATACAACATGCATACCAGAAATGTTCCAAACAAATTACTAAGGTTAGTTGTTAAAACTTTTGAAGACTAAAGTGGGTCTATAATTAGAAGTAGTGGTTTCCAGGAAAAATCTCATGCCAATTTTGATCTCTGCAATATCTGACCTAGAGTTCATTTAGTTTATTATTGAACAGACATTCTTTCCAGTTTCAGCTTTAATTATAATGTGAACATATATGAGGCTATCAGCATATAAAACCAACAAAACCATTATTATAAGGTATACCATGCAAATGCTCATCCTTACACTAAAACATAGGTAATATACATATATACATAGTACACATACATATAATATATATATATACATATATATAAATAGCTTTCACAAGACTTAAGAGGTATATTCTGGTAAAGTATTTAAAATTTGCTTGAAACATTAATGTTTAGAGCTAAAAATCATAATCAACTATGACTTCCTAAAAGGACAAATAATATATTATTTAATAATAAATAATTACATAGCCTAAGAGGTTTATATTTAAAAATTAATTCATTCTTACCTGATCTTCTGTGAGAACAATTAAGCGGGCCACTATAATGTTCACAACGTTTCCTAGGCTGGAATCACGGTAAAGTTTGGCAACCTGACCTCCAGAAAATAAGAAAAGACACAAAGTCAGACAAAAATCATAGGATCATAGTTTGATTCTTTTTAAGTGATTAAAAAAATTATGTCCAGGGCTGGGGATTTAGCTCAGTTGGTAGAGTGCTTGACTCACAAGCACAAGGTCCTGGGTTCAATCCCCAGCACTGCCAAAAAAAAAAAAAACAAAAAAACAAAAAACAAAAAAAAAATTATGTCCATTATATATATGAAAAGATTTTTTCAACGCTGTATTGCTTAGAATTCAAGATACCTTGGTAAAAGATTTTTATACAAGCCCACCTCAAGAAATAATTTTTCCTAGAGATGAACGATATCATAGTAATTAAAGGGTAAACTGATATTTCAAGTTATGAAAAACTTCTTAAACAAGATTTAACAACCCATTAAAAGCATATCATCTAAAAATTACTAATAAGGTCATCTTTAAATTTATTTTCTATGGAAGTTATACATTAATAGGCCAATTCTTGGGCTGTAACTCAGTGATAGAGCACATACTGAGCACGTGTGAGGTGCTGAATTGAATCTCAAGTACCAAAAAAATTCTGTACAATTTTAGATAGATGAATTCTTATCATCATTTATTTCATAGTAAAAATCTATGACCTTAGTATAAAACACAACAAACTACAAAGTAAAACAGTATACAGAAGGTTCAAACTTACAATATTCATCACACTCAAAATGTAATGTTCAATATCTTTGCGACCATGGTAGCCCACCATCATTTTGTCTGCCACTACTAATGTTTCCACAAACCGCTCAATGCTCACTGATCTCTTCTGTCTATGGCGGATATGTGTGTCATTAGTTGGCAGTAAAGAAGGAAAAGCAGATGATGTATCGTTCAGCCACCAAGGTTTGCCACTTCTTGTGAGATCTACAATAAGAACAATTAACCAATTCAGATAAAATCACTAATTAAACATAATTATTTATAGATCTTACATGTAGATAAACTTCTCATAAATTTTCTAATGTATTACAATTTTTCAAAATTAGGAAAGAAAATGAAGAAATGCAGTAGTATTTTTAAAAATTAAGAATAACATTCAACTACTCATAAAAATAAATCTGTAAATTAATTATTAGTAAACTGTTTTTTGAATAATCATTTCCTATTATTCCAATGAGTAATTATATCATAATACTTTTAAATTTAGAATACAGGCTGGGGTTATGGCTGGTGGTAATGTACTCACCTAACACATGTGAGGCACTGGGTTCGATCCTCAGCACCACATAAAAATAAATAAATAAAGGCATTGTGTCCATCTACAACTAAAATATATTTTTAAAAATTTAAAATATATACTTTAAATAATCATTTAAAGTTATTTTAAAAGCAATTAAGGCATAAACTTTAGAAACAACCTAAAATAGTTCTGGTGGAAAACAATGATACAGCCAAACTCTACTCCTAAGTGATTTCTAAGCATTTATTTTTCTTTTTTTATTTATTTTTGGAAGCAGGGAGTGAACTCAGGGGCACTTGGCCACTGAGCCATAGCCCCAGTCCTATTTTGTAATTTATTTAGAGACAGGGTCTCACTGAGTTGCTTAGGGCCTCGTTAAGTTGCTGAGGCTTACTTTGAATTCGCGATCCTCCTGCCTCAGCCTCCCGAGTTGCTGGGATTACAGGCATAGGCCACCACGCCCGGCTCTAAGCATTTATTTTAAAGTAAGATGCTTTTATTAAACTATCTTAATTAAAACCAATTCTATTATTTTAGAAGTCTCAATTTAAATGACTATGAATTAGTTTTTCCACATAATTTTGCAATCAATACTATTTACACTAACAGAATACACAAAGTATTCCTTTTCCAAAGCCTAGTGATAAGGAGCATTAAAAGGAGAACTGAAAGATTCCACACAATTTGCATTAAAACACATTTGGTGTGGATTACTGTGCATCCTTTGTTTCCTAGTCATTTGGTCCTTCAGTACAAAGGAAACCTTTCAGTTCCATGGCATTTGCAAACACTGCCTCATGTATATTCATCTTCATTAAGTAAACTTGAGCAGGTAGAAGTTCTCTGCATACCTCACTTCCACATTCTTACATTTGAACTGAAAATCCTTTTAACCTCCACTTATTGAAAAAGTTAGGAAAAAATGAATTAATATGTTACATAATTATGTTACATAATACTGTAGCATCAGTCTACTCTAGTCTCTCTCCCTTGCTGGCTTAGTGAAAGCAAGCAACCATATTGGTGAATCCATGAAAAAGAACTGCAGATTGCCTTGGCAGATGAGCCAAAAACTAAAGCTATATCAAAACCACAAAGAAATAAATATTACCAAGAACGATGGGAATGGGGAAATAAAGATTCTTTTCCAGATGAGAATCCAGTCCTGCCTAAGGCTAAGTAGATGGCCCATCCACGCAGGTTCCTGACCCACAAAAACTATGAGAGGATAAAGATTTGTTGCTTAAACCACTATGTTTGTGGCAATACTATTGTGAAACTGCCAAATCTTTTCTGTATCAATAAAACTCCAACTTCTCCTGCTCAGTCCTCTGTGATAATATAAACATTCGTATCCAAGTCATGCCCTGTTTTCTCCTTCTGTGGCTAAACAGATTTAATGTTTAAATATAGGTTTAATTTCCAACCTTTGACCATTACTACTTCTCCAATGTATTCAATTTCTCTTTATCTTAAGTATTGAGAGAAGAATTAGACAGGACTGGGTTCTACATATATAGCAATGTTATCTTTCATTTGATATAAGTATTCAGTATAAGGCAAGTGCTATTATCATCACCACCATTCTCATTGTCATAATTTTCAAACTTATTTTTTAAATTGATAGTTTGCTTGGCTATCACTCTACAAGACTACAAATTCTTTAAATATAAGGTCTATATCTTTTTGTTTATAAATGTCCATCAAAGTCATTGTATATACCATATATAATTATATATTCAATGTTATATATACAGACATATGGAATAACTAAAATCAAGAGAGATAACATCTTCAGTTTCATTTTAAAAACTGAATTAATCCAGCATGATTACCTCATTATGAAACTGTATCTATATTTTATAGATATAAACAGTTGACTGCTTAATGTTAAGTTTAATGATCTGTAACTAATTATTTTTAGCCTAAACTGGAATAAAAAGTTTATTTGTTTTGCTCCAACATAAAGATTAGTAAAGATAAATTTGCTGGGCTGGGGTTGTAGCTCAGTGGTAGAGCACTTGCTAAGCACATGTGAGGCACTGGGTTTGATCCTCAGCACCACATAATAAATAAGTAAAATAAAGGTATTTTTAACTAAAAACAAATTTAGAAAAGATACATTTGCTTTGCTTAATTTAATTTTGGATAGATCACAGACATTAAGAAAACATTGCTCAGCAACCATGTGTATCAGTAACATTTTTCCAAAACCAACATATGGATTCCTCTGCCATCTGAAACAAGATTTTAACCTTTTGATCAATATCAAAATGCTTGAATATACAGCCATTCACAGTTATTTAAATAACCTGCTTTATTTTTTGTTCATGGCATTTATTATTTCTTGATAGTTGGTCATGTATTTATTAGTTCATTTATCTATTTAATTAATTGTCTTCCTTCCTTACTAGAATATAAGCTCCATGGGAGCAAGGACCTTTTCTGCTTTATTTATTGATGCATCCCCAGCACCTAAAATAGCCTTGCACATGGTGCTAAATGAGTATTTATTTAATAGATACATAAGTAGATAAAGCAGATATGGAGACATAATGTTATCTATGTCATGGACTAAAAGGAAATTCAGTTATCTTTGGATGCAAGAATAAGAGTGATTTTCATTTTAATTTTTTTTCTTTTTTACTCTATTCTCTTAATATTCCAAAGAGAACAGATATTATTTCCATAAAAATTATTTAAAATGCATATCTTGAATCTAATTATAATGGAAAAATTCACATCTGGATATGAGATACATGAATCCAGTGTCAAAAGTGCTTTTATATCCTATATTTTGGTATAAACTTGATTCCTCATAACAGGCTAATTGGCAATGTATAAATTCATATCTCTCACTTGACCTGTGGACAGTATCATAATCAAGTTCTTGACTAGATACTTCCCAAAGTAACTAAACATAAAATAGTTTTTTCTCCGAAGGCATCTAGAAGCATTCCCTGGAACTCAGGGAACTACTACCATATTGCCACTAATAGGAATGCCAGTGAAGAGTCTGAAAACAGAATATGAACCTGGAGACAGAAAACCCCATTAGAAAGTTAGTACGGTAGTCTAGGCAAGAAATAATTAGAGTCTGAACTAATTAACTGGTGTTAGGGCTAATACATGGAATGGATTGCCCAGGAGGACTGTTTAGGAAATCATCTCAGTAATGCAGAGGAATGAATGTTAGAAAAAAAAGAAGAAAACCTTCCCACAAAAGGGCAGAATTCTATAAGAATAAAAATGGGTTTGAAAGTGTTTGACTCATGCCTAAACCACTGAAAATAAAGTCTGCCAGAGTTAAAATAATGTATTGACACTTCAAAAGAGAATAATTTGAATATCAAATGATTAAGAGATGCCTTTCAGAATATGATAAAACCTTGAAATTTTTTTATGAAAAGTTATCTTCTTTTAACTATGTTATATTATGGAAAAATGATGGAAAACGTATATCCAAATAAACAATGAAATATATGAATCCTAGTTTTTAAGGAATTTATATACAGTTGTATATATGGCCTAAACCTTATTAAATATAAGATAAAATAAACTTATTTCCATAATGAATACTTTTATTAGTCAATATATAGACTCAATCAAACCTTTTATTTTCATTATTTACAAAGGAATTTTGTTTCATGTTTTAAGTGGATTCACTTTAAGTGGCCTTTTTCTGGTACCAACTGTTCTTAACCAACAAGGACCTCCACAAATAAAAGCCTAAGAGATTTTTTAAAAATTTTATTAAGAAGCAAGTATGAAGAATGAGAAGATTCAGTTGAGCAAAGAAGTCCTAAGAACACTTAAATACTTAAGAAGAAAATGACCCCAGGAAAAATATGGAGAAGAAACAAAAGATAATGTATTCACTAATTTACAAGAAAACCCATTCTATTTTTTACTGAATTTCATTTTTTACTAAAGGGTTGGTGAACTCTTGCATTAAGCTAAAATCTCCCTCTGAAACTACTGTTAACTACACAGAATAAACTTTTTAAAAACCTTCAAAAAATGTAGTAGCTATTTAAATACAGGAAGAGGTCATCCTACTAATAATAATTTGACAGAATAACTAATGTGGACTGAGGTGAGTACTCAGGTTAGAAAATCTGCCTAAGCTACACCAAAGCCCATGATCTTTCCAGCATTCTATGCTATATCCACCATTCCTCTTAAGTTTTCCTGTTTTTACATTAATATCCTCCTAACTTCCTGCCTCTAGTCTTGCTCTGCTCTAATTCAGTCTCCACACAGCTACTTATAATCTGATTATGTCATTCCTCCTACTTAAAAATCTAGTAGTTGATTTCCAGCATACTCAGGGTAAACAAATTCCTTCATATGGTTTACAAGTCCTTCATGTTGACCTTATCTCTCGTGTCTCATCTCTTAAAACCTCTCCCCTCAACCACCATGAACCTTACCTCTTGCCAGTCCATATTCCAATATCTGATTACATAAACTGTCAGTTTCTGAAACGTGACATTCTTTTGCTTAGGACCTTGATAAACACAGTTTCATCCATGTGGAACACTCTGATCACTGCTCCCTCTACATTTGCCCATCTAACTTTTAAGGAGAAGGTATACCTCAGATCTCAGCTGAGAAGTCAATTCTCCATGAAGCTTTCCTTGATCAATAAAGTCTAGGTTTGTTGTCTCTGTCATGTACCACAAAGTTTCCAAATTCAGTGCCATCACTACATTTGAAAACTATCTATGAACTCTTGAAGTCTTATTCACGTGTCTAGATTCCTGCTACTAGCATGAAACTAGCAGCCAAACAAACAGTACAGAGTACTAGGGAACACCTATGCAGGAAAGTTGTAACCATTACCTGAATAAAATAAGGTGATTTTTTTTCCCCCTTCAAAGAAAAGAAAGTATCAAATTTTATATAGACATATTTAAGGACTTCTTAAAGAGTTTCCAGATTGATTTAAAATTACTGGTATATGACAACTTTTAAGAGGGCTCTGTACATAAGTCTAATCACTCAAATTCCTATTTAGTTTTATTATTAAGTTTAGTAAGTATTTCCTTACCATACTTTCCAGAAGAAAGAGAAAGGGGTAACACAATACAATATTATTTCCAAAACTGCACACTTACCCAAAACCCCACAATGAGAGTGATCATAGAGATGTCGTTGTCGAAGAGTAGATTTTTTGTAAATAACATGAGGATGGCCATTTTCATAACTAAAATGCTTGGAATCTTCTGTGGTGTTCTTTAAAGGCTCGATAAAATATTCTTCATCTTCTGTAGCAATAATACCATGCTAAAAGAAAAAGAAACAAAGATTACCAAGAAGAATAATCACTTTAAACATTTATTATTACCAAGAGTGAAAAATGAATTGATGCTTCTCCTAAATTTTTTTTTTCAATGGTACTGGGGTTTGAACCCAGGGGTGTTCTACCACTGAGCTATATCCCTCACTTTTTTTTTTTTTTTTTTTTTGAGACAAGGTTTTGCTAATTTGCCAAGGCCAGCCTGGAACTTGCGATTCTCCCCCCTCAACATCCCAAGTAACTGGGATTACAGGCATAGGCCACTGTGCCTGGTTTAAAACACATTAATAAAAAAATTTCATGTATTATTTGTACTCCATAGGCATAAAAATGCCCCTAATTCTTTAAAAAGGATGTTTAAATACCTTTCTGTGCTATGCACTTGACTAAGCATATCATATACAAAAAACCTTTCCCAAAAAACCTGCTCAAGGTGGCAGACCTCCATGTGAACTCTTAAAACTTATTTCCTTTTGAAATTGTGCATATAATTTAGCTACATCTTCTGTGTTTAGATATAGCTTTATGATTAAGTTTTAGCCAATTAAAAAAAATTTACAGAGGGCTGTATACAGCCTTCAAATGCCTTTCCAATGGAATTCTCTCTCTCTCTCTCTCTCTCTCTCTCTCTCTCTCTCTCTCTCTCT
>JAJEJO010002058.1:897568-946989 GCA_020662805.1 Glaucomys volans
TCTCTCTCTCTCTCTCTCTCTCTCTCTCTCTCTCTCTCTCTCTCTCTCGCTTTTTACTGCCAAATGAATGGATAGCGCTTTAAAGATGAAGGGGAAGTTGATGCTAAAAACGAAGGAACCTTGGTCCCTGAGCGACCGCTTGGAAATATGTCTGATATAAACACTGATATAAGGGAGAAATAAACGTCTATTATGATAACCACTGACATTTTAAGGTGGAAGTTACACCAACTTATATGTCCTTAGTTAACATACATCCCAAGCATTCCCATTCTGCAGATGAAGTAACAGGTTCAGAGGTCAAGAACTTGCCCAATACTAGACAGAAGAAGGAAAAGGAGCTGGTAAACAAAGTTCTGCAGTTAGTGTTCCATCACCTTATACCTATTTACTAAGCCAAGTACTTCTCAGTTGTCATACCTCCCCTTTAAGTTTCTGTAGCACAAATGAAGTAGCTTCACTCTCCTCTGAGCTCCATTAGAGTTTAGATACCATTTTTTCTCAATCAATGCCACATCGTTTTGCTATATCTCAAACCCTAAAGTTTTATTTAAATTACATATAACTTATAACCACGTTTTATCTTCCTAACTAGATGATTTGCTTTCTTCTGCAACATGTTATGTCCCATTTCTTTGCATCAGAGTCATAGAAAGAATCTCATATGTAATATGTTCAAGTGGAAATTTATTGACAAAAAGAAATAAGATAGTAAAAGTTATCTGCATCAAAATAAGAAATTCTAAAAAGTAAATAAAAACTTCCACTCATGTCCAATAGTGTTTTCTTAAGAATGGCACATGTGAGGATTGCTCTAATCCAACTAATTTACCCTGTAACACTGGATAAAACACAAACTCTATGGGCTTATTTCCTCAGCTGGAAAAATGAAAGGGTTGGTCTAAATTAGTGGTTTTAAAACAGCACTCTGGGGAGCCCTAAGGGTTTCATGAAAGTGCCCTCAGGGGATTGTCCCAGACAACAAAGGAAGACCTACATGGCTTGGATTCCGGGGTTTAGAATCAGCTGTGCTTTCATTAATCTGTATATTAAGTTTCCACATAACATTTCATTTGAGAAAAGGGTTTTGCTGCTTTAAGAAAGAAAAAAGTTGAAAACCTCTGGTCCAGATAATCTCTAAGATCCCTTTCAATTCTAATTCTCTATGATTCTGTTTAGAGAAATGAATGTTAAGTACAACATGCTTGGCAAGAAAGAGATGACATAATGGAAGGTACTCTAACTTATAGATGAAGTTGAAGTCACCTACAACTCACATGAATGAGTTGAGGAATGCAAAGCAAATAAAGCAACACTTAGTTAATTCATATTATTTTCACCATTGTTTGCTTTAGTTTGGGGTAACAGTCCCTTTACATTAAATGCAAATACTGACAGGAATCACAATATGCCATCAGCAAACTCTTAATGCCTAACTAAGAATTATTTTATCTGGCAGGTTAACAATGTACTAGAAAACTGAACACAGTTCCTGCAGAAAGGAGGCAAGTTTCAATATGAGTTTTGATTAGAACGAAGCATAGGATGTGGAGTCTAGGGTACTGTCCAAAAAGGTTAGGGAACTAAAATCACACTGGTTTCTGGGCAGCAGAAAATTGAAAGGTCCCAGATAAGAAACTCATGTTGCAGCAGGTAAGTGGAATCAGAAGGCTGCAAGTAAACAAAATCTGTAATTTAAAGAATGGAAAGACTCTGAAAGGGCAATCCAGAGGTTTTGTGTTAGGCATTTGGTAAAATGTTTACACACATTATATCATTTCATCTTTTCTTTGACGTAAGTGCTTACATCAGCCCAACTTTATAGATGAGAAACTAGATGGAGCAAAGTTAAATAACAAATTCATTTGATTGACTTTGGAGCCTGCACTCCTTATTCTCTTATCCTCTAATGGTGGTTTATGATTTTATTTATCCACTCATCAAATGGGCTTTCGATGGCTATCATATGAGAGATACTATACTAGATGGTGGGAATACAACAGTGAACCAAAATGTCAACTCTATCACAATGCCTCCATCCTAGTGGGAGGAGCTAGAAAAAAGTAATTAAGGAGATAAATAGATGATGAATCAGGTAGTGATAAATGAAAAGGAGAGAAAAGCTGTTTAAGAAGACAGAATAATCAGAAGCGAGGGCATTATACAAACATTTTAGAACAGATGGGGACATTCTCTCCAATAAGGTGATATTTGAACAGAAACCTGCATAAAGCCACCCAAATAAATGTCTTATGAAGGGGTAGACAGACTGTGGGAACAGCAAATGCAAAGGGAATTAGATAGGAGCATCCTTGTGTATTCAAGAAACAGCAAGGAGCTACATAGACTGCAGAGAGAGAAGGGGAGAAATGATTACAAGATTAGAAAGGGGCTGGAGGTCCGATGATAGAGGACCTGAGTTAAGGCGAAGTCCCAGAAATTTCTGCATGTCTCACAAAAGCCCTGCTCTCTCTTCCTTCAGCATCCCCATTCAGCTTTACACTATTTACCTCAGAATCATTTGAACTAATTTCACAAATGCCCCACTCCCTATCACTTCTTACAAGAAGCCCAAGTTGCATCCACTGAGCTCTACGAGTCATACAGTTGTGTATGTCATGTTTTCAGATCCTATCTCCTTCTACTCCTCAACATCTGAAACACTTCTATGCCTTCTCAAGTTCAATCACCAACAAAATTTCCTGTACCCGCAGACTCATCTGTGAAAGTTCATCGTCTTCCTCTAACAAAAACATGAATCTCCCTAAATGACATTTCTTCCTTGTTGGCCTCTGATGGCTGCTTTCTCTTCCACATGTCTCCTACTGAACCTATAAGTAGGGTTTTTGTGATTCATTGGCATTTCCAAACAATTCACTCTCCTTTCTCTAAACAAAACACCAGCTTGAAACCTCATGCCATAATCTTCTCCCCTTCAGGTAACTGCTTTACCTACTTACCCCAAGTTACTTCCCTCATTCCTTAAAGATTTTAACTTCTGGATTCATTGCCCGCAATATCATTCCTGAAATAATTGCTGATTTCAAAATATCTTCTTATATCACAAATCCTTAGAATTTGTTGTGTGTGCACATGTGCCCATAATCCCTCCAGAAGTTTAGGAGTGAGTCAAGCAGGGTAGTGAACATCTGTAATCCCAGTGGCTTGGGAGACTGAGGCAGGAGAATTGTAAGTTCAAAGCTCAGCAACTTAATGAGGCCCTAAGCAACTCAGTGAGACCCTGTCTCTAAATAAAATGTAAAAAGGTCTGAGGATGTGGCTCAGTGATTAAGTGCCCCTGAGCTCAATCCCTGGTACCAAAAAGAAAGAAAAGAAGTCTAGGAGTGAAACCTAAGGACTCCTATGAATAAAATGTTGAAAGCAGAAAAAAAAAATACAGACTTACAAATAAAAGCAACTTTAGTGAAATACAGTTATCAAAATATATGGTTGCTAACATTTTAAGAAGATCTTCAATGGCTCTAATAAAAATTATCTCATAACGGAGTTGAATTAAAAATAATTGTTTGAAAAATGTGCAAAACCTGCAACATGGCATGAGTATGATTTTTACTGGGGCTAAAGTCACTGGTACTGCTATTACTATATTGGTTTGTTACCTATATTTTATAATTGAAGGAAATGTTATATTTCAGTTAAAAATTAGTAAAAATAAAGATGTAAAATTTCCCCATTCAGTTCATAAACCCATTGAATTTCATTCATGGATCCAGGTTAAAGACTATTAATATAGATGGTATCTTCATTCCTCCCCTCCCAATTCCTTGACCTCCTCTCCTTCAAATATCTTGTTCTTTACCTTACCTTAGACACTCATGCCTATATCTATGGGCAAAACCTAGACTTTAGCATTATCATATTCACAACCTTCCACAATCTCTATTTCAAGTCTCCCATTTTCTATCTTTCTAGCACTGCCCTTCTAATATTCCAATTCTAAGAAACAGTTCATTTATCCCATTCAAGAGCCTCAATTAATTGATCTATCCACTTTTCACAGTACTTCACCTACCTGATAACCTCATTTCCCTCCTAAATCAGCTTCAGTTCATTTCCAATTCTCTTGCCCCTTTCTCAATTCATTGAACTCAATTCACTTGGCTAAACCAAAACCCTAATTAAATTAAATTGGGCTAGGCCTACATCTTTACAGCTGCATTTAGCCAGAGAAAACATACCAACTAGCTATATGATTTCACTTTAATATCACCATCCCTAATTTAAATTGTGCCCTAATACTCCAAAGCAACAATACTATATTTCTCTAGTTCATTCAGTATTCTACACTTTCCTGGAGAAACATTTCATAAATAAACATTTCATGGTTTTGTCTCTCTTCTTTTAATCCTCTACAACCTTGACCTTCCACTTTCCTTCCAACAGAAAATATTGTACTACCTCCTATAAATTCCCCCAAACACAAGTACCCACTCACCTGCATCTCATGTCCATATACTCTATTTTTTTCCTATTATTGTGAATGTACTTTTTATTCTCCTGGCTAAGAATAATTATCCCATTTGTGCAGATGATTCCAATCCTTCTTACCCACCAAGAACTTCAGTCCATCAATTTGCCATTTCTATGCATAATCATTTCCATCTCTATCAAAACAAAACTTTGTCTGACCTGCTTCTGCCTGCAGCTCATAACCATTTCTTGCTTTTTCAAAAGTCCTTGAAATATATAATCTTTTCTCCCACTCTCACTCCTGCTCCAGTCAGCTTTTTGCCTCTTTTCCCAACTTCACCATGACTTCACCAAGACTGCTTTTGTCAAGGTCTCCAATAACCTCCTCATTGAAAAATTCACCTTTTAGTGTTAACTCAAACTTTGACTCACCAGCAGCATTTTCCTTTTGAAATACTTCCTTCTCTTGGCTTCCAGAACATTAGCCTGGTCTTCCTTCAAATTTTTAGTTACTCTATTCTTTGCTGCTTCTTCCACATCTCTCAGATCTCCCTGACCTCCTGGAATGCCCAAAGGCCCAGTCCTGAGACCTCTTGTCTGTTCTAACTATATTCCTCCCTAAGCAATTTTATATAACCTCCTGACTTTATCAGTCATCTATATATTGTTGACTCACAAATTTATAACTTTTTATTTCACATCTTTCCCTAACCTCCAGACAAATATATCCAACACTCTATACAACATCTGAAGTTGAACATGTCCAACTAAATTCAGGATGTATCCCCCCAAATCACCCCCAACCAGTAACTCAATCTTTGTTAATACCCAAGTCTTTCTCATCTCAGTTGATGGTTGGTTATTACATTCTTCTAGTTGCTCAGAACTAAAGCTTGGAATTATCATTTACTTTGTCCTGTTTTAAAACCATACATCTGGCTATCAGTTCCCTTTATGATTTCAAAACTGTTATCTTGGGCCTGGGGATATAGCTCAGTTGGTAGAGTGCTTGCTTTGTAAGCACAAAGCCCTGGGTTCAATCCCCAACACTGCAACAAAACAAAACAAAACAAAAAAAACTGTTATCTCTTTTTCACTTAGCTGTAGCCCCAGTGACCTCCTTGCCACTCCTCAAACATTCAGATCAAACCTCTGTACTTAAGAGATTTCTACCTGGAAATCTCACCCCTCAGATACCTGCATTTCCTTTTTCATTTTCCTTAGAGTCTTTGTTCAATGCCTGTTCTCCTTAGCACTTATCACTACCAACATGCTATGACTTTTATATATCTTATTTGTGTCTCATCCACTGGAATGTAAGCTATATTAAAACAATGATTTGGATTTTGTTCGCTCTTGTACTCCTAGCACAAGTTACTATACCTATTAGATGGTAGATAATTATAAGTATTTAGTGAATGAATGAATGATGGAAAAGGGAGAAAGGCAACTGCAGACATAATTAAATGAACAGAAAGTCTAAGGAGTCAGGACTTTTCTAACTACCTATGTTGTTTGTCTTCATTATATCAGAGCAATTGAAAGAAAATAATTTTTCATGAAGAAAAAGTAGAATATAATGAAAAAGGTTCTTGAAAATTAGAAGTATAAACATTCTAACTTTTAATCAATTGAAGGGGAAAAAAAGGGTAAAACTGAAGAATCTCATAAAACCTAGAATAAAAAAGGAAAAGACGGAAAAAGAGTAAGACAAAAAGAAGCAGAGAACCAGTTCCAGAAAAAGAGAAGGAAGAAAGAAATGAGAGAAAATTATTAAGGAGTTCTTTTTAACTTCCTTATTCTAAAGGAGGTTCTTTAAATTCAATATCATACAAAGAGATTGAAATAAAACCCTCATCTAGCCACATGACAAAATTCCTAAAATAGAAAGGATAAAAAGAACATGTATACTTTCACTGAGGGAAAAGTTTTTTATTTAAAAAATTTTAAAAGAATAAAAGGGCAAGGATCAGACTAGCAGCAGACTTGTACCTGCTGCCCAAAATGAATCAATGCAATTTTTTAGATCTTTAAATATTTTTCTTTTTTCAAAGATATAAAACATATAGATAAATTTGTTATTCCCTTTTCCAATTCCACCAACCATGGCTGTTAAGGAAAGTAACTTTTTAACCTAGAATTCCTTGTTCAGCTGATTATCAACCAAACATGAAGTTACTTTAAAATAGTCAAGGTCTCAGAATTTTTACTTCCTAGGTACCTATTCTGAGGTAATGATTTGAAGATGTTCCCTAACAAAACTAGGATAGAAACTGAGAAAGAAGATGTGGAACTGTTATAGTTTGGATGTGAGGTATCCCCCAAAAGTTCACATGTTAGGAAATGCAGGAAGGTTCAGAGGAAAAATGATTGGGTTGCCAGAGCCTTAAGCCAATCAGTGAATTAATCCCTAATTGGATTAATTGAAGCAGTAGCTTTGGGGTATATATTTTGTATCTGTAGAGTGAAGACTCTCTCTCTCTCTTTTGCTCTCTCTCTCTCTCTCTGATTCCTTATGATGTGAGCGGCTTCCCTCTGCCACACTCTTCTGCCATGATATTCTGCCTCACCTTGAGCCCCAAGGAATGAAGCTAGCCCTCTATGGACTAAAACCTCTGAAACTGTGAGCCCTCAAATAACCCTTTCCTCCTCTAAAATTGTGCTGGTCAGGTCATTTAGTCACAGCAGTGAAATAGCTGACTAAAACAGGAACTAACTTAGGAAGAAAGAAATCCCAAGATGAGAGATGTACAGTAGCTCAAGAAATTTATTAACCAGTAGGAACCAAGAAAAATGCTTCCAATAAGAAAGAAATGAATCCCAAGCAGTAGATAAATAGAATAAGGAACTACATAATTTTGATCACCTGAAAAAGAAATCATATATTTTTCTCAATAAGAAAAAATGAAAGTAATTACAAACTTCAGGAAAACAATATCTGGATAAGAAAACTACAGTCCAGACATAAAGCAAACTAAAATGTGACATTTGGAACAAGTAGTAAACTGTAATGTTAGGAACTTTGTCCTTTGAATAGTGAAATGGTTGTAACACTGCAACTATGGATGAGAAAACATGATTAGAAAAGACTAGTGTGATCATTGCATTGAAAAAATTTTATGTAAAATAAATTTAAAAAGAGTAACAATGATAGCCTTTAAAAAAGTGAGATTTTCTAAAAACATTTTTACATATTCTACTTTATTAAAAATGTACCATGATTCAAAATAAGAATGAAGGGAAAGGTTACTAAAACCAGTGGGTAAACATATAATATAAAACAAAGTATTTACATAGTCTCAAAATATTTGCTTACGAATTCCTTATTAATCTCAGGAAGAAAACATTCACATTAGTGGACAAACCTGGCAGATCACAATGAGAAATGAAGTAAAACAGAAAGATAATAAAAATGGGAAAGAAAACAAGAGACAGAAGGTCTTCATGGGGTTGAAGAAAAGGTAGGTGATACTCTGCCATCTCCTTAATTGTAAGAGGTCTCATTTTCAACCTTATTATCAATTTTGACTCATCAAACAGCATCTTTCACAGTTTCATACACAGTCATCTGTACTAATGACTCTCAAGTTACTTGTTTCTAGAATTGATTTTTTTCTAAACTTCGGAGTTGTATTTCCCAAATGCTGCTAGACATCTTTAAATTGTATTTCTTTAAATTCCTCACATATACTCTATCAGTGGCATTCTCTTCATCATTCTCTCCAATCTGGCACTCTCCTAACCCTCTTTCTCAACTAGTAATATTCACATATACTTTGATCCAAGAGAACTTTCAGTCACCTTCAATTACTTTCTCTCATCCATCCCCCATCCATTTCAATTCTATTTCCATTTTTAAAATTTTTATTAAATATCTACTATGTACTATCTGTCTTATTATGTGCCTGGGAATAAAATATTAATAAGATGCAAGTCATCTAAATTTTCTCTCCA
This sequence comes from Glaucomys volans, assembly GCA_020662805.1. Taxonomy (NCBI): domain Eukaryota; kingdom Metazoa; phylum Chordata; class Mammalia; order Rodentia; family Sciuridae; genus Glaucomys; species Glaucomys volans. Next base: position 905,954 of record JAJEJO010002058.1, read on the forward strand.
AAATGTGCTTCAAATTCTATCTTCCCCATTCCCAAACCCATAGTCTCTGAATTAGACCCTCATTCATTATCTTCTACATATTCTAACCCATCTATCTTCAGTCGCCCCTCTTCCCTCAAATTCACAATGGAGATAGTTTTGTTTTTTCCTAAATCTAGGATTTGTTCATCACCCTGTTAAAAATAACCATAGCATAGTTAATGCTAATGCCAAATATAAAGGACTTTGTCACTGACTAGGAATAGTATTTTTCTATGATCATTAACAGCAAGTATCATTTCAACGTGAGAAGTTTTAGAACACACTTTTTATTAAAAATTAGTCTTTTGCATAAAGTCCTAATATTGCTTATGGTGAAAAGAAACTAGCAATAGATATATGTATTTACAGGCATTAAACCCAAATTTAAAATCTAAGTCATAACATTGGCTCATTTTATTTAACAGTTATAGAAAATGGACTCACCAAGTTCAGATAGATATACGTATATATCTATCTATAGTGAAATTTGTTTCCATTGTATAGTTCTTGATAGTTCTTTCAAATTTAAAACTTATTTAAACTCAACTCTAATTATATAGTTATTTTATATTAAAGTATATGTAACAATATGGATGTGAAATAGTAAAGAAGAAAAACAGTTTCTGAAAATACAACATAGGCATAAAAATATTTGTACGTTTTCCACAAATAAATCTTTAATGGAATATCTACATGTCCCTGAAAATGGCAAAAACAGAAGTAGAAGTAGGGGAGCACATTCTGATTTGCAGCCATTACTATGTGCAACTCTAAGCTATGTATTTGCCATTAGACAAGAATGGATTCAAATGTCTGGCATAAAATCTATACTCTTGAATTCATTCTCTAAGTAAAATAAGATTATACCAATCTAAAGGGTATAATCTCATATCAATTTAATCTCATATAAATATTGGGGGAAATTACTTCATAGACATTGGCATAAAATATTTTGCTTTAGGAATCATAACCCAAATTAGATCATAATAATTTTAAGATGTATAACCTTTTGTCATTGAATGTACTAGAGAAAGATATAGAAAAAAATATAAAGAAGCAACAGTGTTATGGTGTCCTGTCATAATCCACTTACATACAAACATACTCTCAGCTCTTTATCAATAACTGCGTTTTGCTTATGCATTAAAAAACATCTCATTTAAACAGAAAAAATTATATTTAAAAGGAAATCTGAGTTCTCATTTATTCCTCGACTACTAATAAAGAGTTTTTTTAAAAGCTGACCTTTGAAAAGTCAATACAAACATTATTAAAAGTATGATCAAAACTAAAGGCATGAGAAATACTAAACAATTTTAGAATGTTATCTTTCTACTTAAACCACTAATATATATTATTTTAATCAAATGAAAGACATTTGCATTGCGAACTTGTTTTCCCATCAGAAATTTAAAATTATAGAATCTACTTACCAACCCAATACAGTTGCTTAAAGCCACTTTAGTTGTACTACGTTGATCTTGCAAGTATCCTGTGTAATGACAGTTGTCTAAAAAATCATGTTTCCACTGGGGTCCATCTTTCCCCCAATATTCTACTGTAAAATGTTTGGACACAAAATTTGTATTGAGAGTCAAGTTTAGGTGAAAGTGCTTGCCATAGGCTGAAAGTTTAAAAAATAACTTAGATATTGCCTGTTGTGGATCAATAGGGTCCATACTCCGTCTTCTCCTTGAGTGTTTATCATTTTTCACAGTAAAGCTGAGAAAAGCTCCATTTTGATCAACCCTTATTGGAATAGTTAGCTGGTAGTGTTCAAGATAAGTCAGGAATTCCTCTTTGTAATCACAAGGGAGAAAATCCAGAAAAAAACACATGGAAGAAAAGACAATTTAATAGAACAAAGAAGCAGCAATATAAATAACTATATCTTAAAACTATGCATCATTATATGTGAGGTATGGACCCAAAAATGTTATATTCAATAAAAATTAAAGAGTTAAAGTTTAAAATCTAAAGATTAAGTTCTAACCATTTCATTCTTCAAAACATATTATTTTGAAATTATTTTTAAAAGACTGGTTTTCTTTTTAAATTTCATTTTTAAATTTAATTTTTAAAACATAGATTCTAAGAACTAAATTCTATAGGAAGTATGAACTTTTTACATGGAAATAAAAAACAATGAAAAATACACATACGTAAAACAAAAAGTTTAGCTCAGACAAAATCTATATTTGAAAGTTATCCTAAAAAATTTATATAGAATCTCTATAGCCTTATAGAAATTTAAAAAAAAATCATCAGCGGGAATGTAAAATGCTATAGCCACTTTGGAAAAACAGTTTGATAGTTCCTCAAAATGTTAAACATGGAATCACCACATGATCCAGCAATTCTACTTCTAGGTACATGCAAAAGAGAAATGAAAACACACATCCACATAAAAACCTGTATGTAAATGTTCATAGTAACATTATTTATAATAGCCAAAAGGGGAAATAACCCAGCTTTCAATCACTGAAGAATGGATACACAGAATATGATATATCCACACAATGGAATATCATTCTATGATAAAAGGAAAGCAGTACTGATACAAGTTATGACACATGAATGAACCTTCATAACTGCCTTCATAAGCAAAATTTCTAACATTATAAAAACATTTTGCTAAGTAAAAGGAGCCCATCACAAAGACTATATATCATATAATTTCATTTATATGACATATTCAGAATAGGCAAATTTCTAGAAAGAGAAGTTCAGGATTAGAGGCTGCCTGGGACAGGGATAGGGATCGTTTGCAGCAAATTTGGCAGTGATTGCTAATGAGTATAGGTTTTATTTTAAGAGTGATGGAAATGTTCTAAAACTGATTTGAATGATGGTTGTACAACCCTGAAAATACTAAAAATCATTAAATTATATATTTGAGAGGGTGAATTATATATGCATATTTTATCTCAATAAAACTGTTGATTTCTTTTTTAAATTTGAAGGATTATTAAATATATTTTTCTCATTGGATACACTAAACATTACTTATCTACCTTCTTTTTAATGCCTTCCTTCAGGTAGGTTTACCATTAAGGGAACCCAATTGTCTACCCATTGCTTTACTGACTGTACATGGTATTCATCCCACAAATACAAATTCCCATGAAACCATAATCAAATGGAAATAAATTGAAAGACACTGCCTATTTCACTTTTACAAATAAGAGTTTATAGTAAATGTCATGGTTTTGCTGATCTACTTTGAGAGCCACACTGTTTACATGTGGACTTTTAGACATGTGCAATTTATAAGTTTTGAAAATCTGGCTCAGCAGCACCAAGAAATGATTTGTTGCTATGCATTCATGAGAAGAAAATCTAAAAGGTATACCTTTCAATAATTCTATAAGGAACAGACTGGTCCATGGAAAACAAAATAATATTTACTTCTGGGACCATTTTTGTTAAGATCATTTCCATGACATCTATGGCATAAATTCAATCCTATAGATAAAAATTTTAAGGATCAGAATTTTAAAAATGTGTATTTATAATTCTCACTCTTTTACCCAGATTTTAGTCCTTAGATCAGAAATCTTAAGTTTGGAAAAGTATTTTTTCATGAAGGGTCCATATTTAAAGGGTTCTCTATCAGAATTTATCTGGTTTCTTCCTCTTCCTTGGATTCTCTTTGAAAATGACCTTGCCCGTAAACCTTAGCAATGACTGAGCCTATTAAAATTGGGTATTCAGTGGGTTGGGGTTGTGGTTCAGTAGTAGAGTGCATGCCTAGTATGTATGAGGCACTGGGTTCAATTCTCAGCACCACATATAAATACATGAATAAAATAAAGGTCCATCAACCAACAACTAAAAAAAATTTTTTTTTAAATTGAGAATTCAGAAGCAGCAGCTTGGGGGTCTATCACTTATCAAGAAAGACTAGCCAACTCTAAATTCATAGGACATTAAACAGACTCTTAATAGGACCACTTAAACAGACCCTTAGAGCTCTTAACATTTCTAAAACTAGCACCAAAGTGACATAGTAGGCCTCTGTTCCTATCACTACAATCCCACAGAAAGTGTTCAGACTAAATATTCAGACTCTTTTCTTATCAAATTATTAGCAATATTTTTTGTCCAGTTTCAAAAGCATGAATCCTACCTTGAGAACTGTATGAAAGTCTGTGGTCGCTATGAAATTCTGATGAAGCCATGATGAGGCTCAAAATCCAGGTCAACGTCTTCCACACAATTTCCATAATTTAGAAAACTGGAAGATTTTTGGAGGGCTACCTATGTGCTAAAGAGTCAACACCGTACCAAAATCGAAGCATAACAATTTTGTTTCTTTAAAAGTTCTTGCGAATTTGTTATTAGATGTTCCACTGTTTAACAGATTCTTTTTTCCAACATCCTGTACTTTCTTCTATATCTGGATTCATTTTCTTAATCCAAAATGAAAAAAAATGATAAAAGATTTTCATAAGCAAAGTATTAGGCTGATTAGTTACTAAAGTATGGCCATTTTTTAACCTAGAAAAACAAAACAAAAAAAATTTAAGTTAACTGAAAAATATCCTGAACAGAGACACTTTATACCTTATTTAATGCTTGCCAAAGACATGACTGCAAAATAATTTAATACAAATTAGACCACTGTTGTTCTTTATAGTCTAAATAAACATTCACGAGATTAAATGCTGAATTGGAGATCTAAATAGTTAGCAGGATAATGTCACAGCTACTCAATAATCAATGAAATTGAAGAATTAATTTTTTTAAACTTTGAAGATAACAATGGATGAATATCTCCATTGATAATATAAAAGATATTATATTAATATAATTAATAATTATATTAATCTCCATTGATAAAATAAAAGATAGACTGATTTCATTTCTAAGTTCATTATATGTACCGGACAAATAGTATGTGATTCCATTCCTTAACACGCTTTTTAAGCCCATTCCTATCCAGAGATTGCTGTGCTACTTTACGAGGCATCTATCATTTATTCTGACAAAGCAGCTCTACAAATACAGTGACATTTATCACCTGTCTCTGAACACAAACTAAACTTCTAAAAGGTGAACCAAACTTACTGTAACTCAACTTTATTGGCAGTCTTATATAACTTATAAGGCAATTCAAAAAGGTAATTCCAACTCACTAAAATGTAACTGAAAAGAAAAGAAATTTTAAAACTTCAGGAATCACAACAGATTTGAAGTCCTCATATATTTCAAGTGGCTAAAAACCTCATCAGAATCCATGTATTCACATTTTATTCAGAATACTAGCATACTTGGGTACCTGATTTCCTAGTATATAGCACATTAGAAGAAAATAAACCAGGCACAGTGGCTCACACCTGTAATCCCAGTGACTCAGGGAGGCTGAAACAGAAGGATCACAAGTTCCAAGCCAGTCTCAGCAATTTAGTAAGGCCCTAACCTAAGCAACTAAGGGAGACACTGTCTCAAAATAAAATATAAAAAGGGCTGGGAATGTGGCTCAGTGGTTAAGCACCCCTGGGTTCAATCTGTGGTCCCCCCCCCAAAAAAAGAAGAAGAAAATAGTCAAGGAACACAAAACTACCTCGCTAACACCAAAACAGTGACAAAAAAGGACAGAAAACTTTAAAGTAGTTTTAAAATCCCAAAGTGATACAGTTTGAGGTAGAGGCAAATCATTCTTAACATAGCTTAATAATTTCGCTAACACCAAAACAGTGACAAAAAAGGACAGAAAACTTTAAAATAGTTTTAAAATCCCAAAGTGATACAGTTTGAGGTAGAGGCAAATCATTCTTAACATAGCTTAATAATTTCCATTGTGTATGAAACTGTGCTATAGCTCAATAACTGACTTTCATAATACTATGCCTATATCAGGAATAAAATGTTGAATTTTTTTTTTAAATTAAATTACTGTTAATGAGAAAGGGAAGAACACAAAAGATGCTAGGACGATTTTTTCATCCCAAATTCCTAATATATGGGATAATAATAAATGCTTACTTATTACATAACTTCTGATTAAAAAACAGATAAGTAAATGAGTAGTGGTTAAAATAAAATCACTTTAGGCATGTAAAAGAATATATATAGTTCATTGGAAAATTAACTTACGTGGAACACTTCATTCTCTATGGTGCTAGAAATATTGGTTCTTCAACAAATAAAACAATTACAACTATTTAAAATTCCTGACATCTGTCTCTGCAAGTTGTTAAACTGCTAAGCCTTGAGAAAACTAATTAATTAACCAATAATATTGTCTTACTATATTTAAAAGATGATGTTATAACAACATCAGAATACAGAAAGGATTAAGGGATACAGAAAAGATCAAGACAATCTTTGTCCTTGAGGAATTCATAATCTAAAATAACAGAAAAGCTCAAAGCAGACTGATAAATGCCATAATGACATTATAAAAAGTTGTTACAGAAGATCAGATAAAGGAGATGACTTCTAAATCAGAGAAGAATCAATCAAAAAAAAAAAAAGCTTGTGAAAAAAGCAGCATTTGAGATAGGTCTTGAAAATGAACTAAATTTCTCAAATCAGATTACTGGAGATAATCGTTACAAATAGAAGAAAAACATTTCAGAAAATCCAGGTGGCAAGAGAAAAAAATGGAAAGAGCAAGTGATGTTAATAATAGAAATAGTATATTTGGTTTCTGTGTGGAAGACTTACAGGTAATACCTGGTAAGGTAGTTTAAGCCCAGACCAAAAAATAAAGGCTTTAAAACATATTAACTTCTTTTAATCTTAACTGACAACAATTTTGTGACATAGATATTGTACTGTCGCAGGGCAGACTCTGATGGCCTCAATGATCCTGTCTTATGATATCCATGCCATGGTGGAATCCCTTATATCATCACTTTCAATAATTTAATTCCAACCAAGAGAATACATTCACATTGAGGGGCAATCATTTCTACAATTAGATTACAAAGGATTCTGGTTTGCATCTTGCTAGCCAACTCTGGTTTTGTTGGTTTAGATAAAGGAAGCTGCTGTGTGGAGACCCAGAAGAAAGGAACTAAGAGCAGCCTCCAGATATCACTAAGGAACCATGACCCACAGTCCAACAGTACGCAAGAAACTGAATCCTGCCCACTATTATGTGAGCTTAGAAGGAGATTCTTCCCCAGTCAAAACCTCCTTTGGAGACTCCAGTCTTTGCCAACACTTTGATTGCAACCTCACAAGAAACCCTAAAGCAGAAGACATTAAGTCACTTAGTTTGTGGTTAATTTGTTATAATGTAATTGATAAATAATACAGGCCCCAATTTATAGATAAGGAAGTTGACATTCACAGAGGTCAGATTGCCAGAAAACAAGAGAGTCTAGATTCTTACAGAAGGCTATCAGGCTCTAAAGTCTGATTTTCTGTATTGTACCACACTTCCAGTTTGAGAAACTCCAGCTGAAACATTCAATAGTAGTTGAATACGACCAATGTCATATAAGATATTCATAAATGATATTGTTTAGTTAATGTGAGTAGTTTTCAGCAACTTTATATACAACAATTTTTGACACCTCAAATTTACTTCTATGATGATTTAGGCACCATACATCCTTTCTAGGTAAAAATCTATAAAGAGATTAAGTCACACTATTATTCAATAACAATAGTGAAAAGAATCTAGTTACCTTGGTTTGAAACTTACTTACATACAGTCTCCATACTCTGAACATAATCATGAAATATTAAAGTATAATTGCTTCATTAAAACATTTATTATTGAACTGGGGATATAGCTCAGTTCATAGAGTACTTGCCTCTCAAGCACGAGGCCCTGGGTTCAATCCCCAGCACCGCAGAAAAAAAATTCATTCTTAGTATTTTAGTTGTTTTCAAATCACTAGAATGTTTTGAGTACTAACATCTGACATTAAATGAGCCCTTCATATACTTTAAATTATCATCTTTCTTTAGAGGTATGTATAATTGACATATGTGTGAATTCATTTTCTAGTAGTGACAGATTTGTTCTAAATCACTTATCCTTTTTCTCATGTTTTCCTGGGCACTGAAACTGATAACAAACTTACAATATAGTTGGCTGGTTTAAGGAACAACTATTTTTCCCCTTGAGAAATTCCTGTTTTTCTCAGTTGTAAAACAGTCTCTCTTACCCTTGCTAACACTGTCCTATAAACACACAAGGTAATTAAGCCAGTAGCACTGAGAGAGAGGGAAAAAAGTAATATGTAACTATTTGGCCAGAAGTAGACTAACATGATTTAAAATTTTAGAAAAAAGGATATTGGTGCACAGTAGAACAAATAGGAACTCTGTAATTAAGCAAACTGGAATTAAGGTCTCGGCTTCCTTGGCTAGTTACAGCATTTGGCAGATGGGCACTCCATAAATTTGGGGGATTTTTCTTCTTCCTCACTTTCTCCCTCCTCACTTTCTTTCAAGCCTCCAGTGCTCAGTGAATGACCTTAACACTATGTATTGGTGCTTAATTGGCTAAAGCCAACCTAAAATCAAAACTAACATATCTAACCAGTCTTAGTCACCTACACAATAAAAGTGAGAGGGTTAACCTACTTTCTAACACCTGCTGGGGAGGTTAATCTACACATCATAAACAAACATGTACGAGCTCTGACTTTTCTGGATATAGTTTTCAATGTTCGGACTAACACAAAACACTAGACAATTGTTCAGAAATCATAATGCATTAAAGTTATACAGCAGAAGCATTATTAGGTTGTAGAAAGTACAAAGGCTTTTTGAGTCTTGGCTTGACTCCAAGTTACAGACCTCTGTGGATTTGTCTTCACATCTGCAAAATCATGATAATGATATCTACCTTACAAAGACTTGTTGAGAGAATAAATTAGGTTACAGCTGATGTAAAGTGCCTGCATACTTCACTTTAAATGGCTAACTAAGCGTTAGTCCTCCTCCCCTCATTACATAGCATCACTTTTCAAAGGCCATCCTCAAAATGTTTCGTGTTCCTCTTTCCTTTAAAAAATGTGAAAAAATTGGATATCACGAGGGAGTCAATCAACTAGGATGAACTCTTTTAAAGAAAACAGTAAAAATCTTAGATCATGAAAACTGTACTTATAAGTATTTTAATTTTGAAAACAATACCAAACTTCATTTTACTTTAATTTCACATATGCTTTTTTTCATCATGCAAATGTACCAACCAGTAATGCCAAGGAATCATTTACCTGCTTACATGGATTAAAGTTACACTAGTTAACCAGAATTAAGATCAAATAACTTGCACTACAGTGATTGTCTCAGTAGTCTGCCCTGTTTGAAGGATATTACTTGACTTTTTCATCTATCATCTTTACTTCCCATTCAAGTGATCTGTGAGTAGCCAAGGTAATAATTTCCTCTCATGAACTATTATTATGGAGCTAATGAACATGTATAACATCCTTCTTGACTTCTTTCATCCATCTTAACTCGTAATTTTATTCCGGTCTCCATGGAAGAAGCAACAATACCATGCTCCTTTCAGGTATTTAATTTTCATATGTGAAAATCAGCTTCTCATTCATTTTCCACTTATTCTCTCAACAAATATTTATCACCTTCTGTATGCTAAGGATACCATTATGTTCTAAAGTATAAAGGTTTTCAGAAAATGTATAAACTTTGTGAGAACGATCTCTAAGGAAAAATGCTATTAAACACATAAATTACTCAAAACTTATTTAGAAAAGCAAACAAGCTAAAAGAAAAATACAAAACAAAATTTACCAAAATCAAGCCCTAAATTACAGTCTCAAACTTTTTTCCCAGATAACAAGGTAAATATATGTTATCTACATTATAATTTTTTTTTCTAAAAAACAGAAACAAGACTTTTTCTCTTGAGGTTAGCTCAAAATGTTGATAATCAACTTTGTCCTTTGATAGAACTAAGACAGCTGTCCACATCTACTCCTTTCTCCTTGTGCCATCACCACCAAATACTCCAAATATGCTATTAACTCTCCTTAATATGTTAACTCTCTTCATTCTGTCACTAATATCACAAATAGGACAAGATTTGGCAGAGAGGCCCATCCTCAATCACTAGTAGCCACTAATGGTTGATAAGGAAATGAAAAGGAAGTGGTAAGAATAGATAAGAGTAGGAATTAATCTTACAGGTATTAGATCATACATGGGAAATTTTACAATATTTCAGGTCTTAAAGTTGAAAATTTTCCCTCTTGGGAATCACAAAAATATTAAGACCACTGTACAAATTTCATTTGCTGCCATTTGTAACAAATGAATGAATTTGATTTGTTTGAACTCAACTTATTTGCCATTTTTCAAAAATCCCAAACACCAATGATCACATTTAAGTCAAAATTAATATAAACAGTGCAGCTACCACTTTAGTGAAACACAGAAAACCAACTACCTCCAAAATTAATTGACTTATTTTCCTTCAATTACTCCAGTTTTGTTACATTTCTTTCCCTGTCATGAATTCTAAGGACTACCATTCCCACATCTTAAAGTTTCAGTCTAACCAACATAAGCTAAAAAATAAAAAATAGAAAGAAAGAAAGTAAAAAAAAAAATCTGAAAATAAAAGAATATGTTGGAAATTATGTTCAGTGTCTTTTAAAGTTCCAAGCAATGGTTCAGTTTCCCTTTTCCTCCCCCTGCTCTGCACCCCCCACCCCCATTCCACTTCATCCAGACAGAGGGTAACAGTCTGAGCTGCCCTGGTTGAGTTGATCCTAAAGTTAACATTCAGCAGCCCATTTCCAGACAGCAGCGCTAAATCTATTTGGATAAAACGCGTGTGACCCAGACAGTTGGCATTTGGCCCAAACGCGTTGCACCGGCAGCTCAAATAAAAACAAGAGTAAGAAACTCACTCTCTTGTTCCCTCTCGGTGCGCTTTCTCACTCTCTTGCTCTCTTTGCCTCTACTACAAGGGAAGAAATTATCAGACAGAAATTGTAGCACACATTATCAGAAAGAGGCTTTCCAATACTCCCTTCAGTACTCATGCTCTCCCTCTGCAATCCCTGAACTTTGGTCCCATACACATGTATATAGACATACCCTGATAAACAAGGCTCCAGAGGGTTATGAGTCTAGCATGTCCCAAGTGGCCAAAAGTAAATCAAAAACACACGTGTCCATCTCTTTGATTAGCCTATTAAGAGCTTAACATATCCTAGAGCATCAGGCTACAGCTAGCATATTATTGCTACCCTCTGAGCCCAGGCATAAAATTTGCACTTGTCTGAAGACTTAAGACAGTGACATGTAACTATAAAATACAGAAGGCTTTTCTTTAGGAAAACTGGAAATCAATTTAAAACACACACATCATTATTACTTTCTCCATCACTATTTGGTGAATAGTTAAAGGACCACAATAATCATAATCAAGTCCACTTGACAAAACATGTATATTCATATAATAAACGTATTTTTGTATGACAAAATACTTGCAAGTCCCAGAATTCTACAACCCCCGACTTGTCTAGAGTTAAAAAGATTTCTATCTGTAAAATGAGTTCAGTCAAGCTCACTCCTTGCCATAAAACACACACACCCATACACACACACACACACACACACACACACACAGAGAGAGAGAGAGAAAGAGAAAGAGGTTTTCTAAGCGTTATTCGGAAGACAAGCAAAGCACAAGTTTTTTAAAAAAGGTTTCATTGAATATTTTGAAGTCTTCCTTACCGTTTTCATCTTCAAATTCTGATAAAAAGTAAGTTTCAAACAATAGAGATTGCACTGGACGACTCACGTACTCCCTCTCCTCTCTAACTTTTTTTTTTTACCTCCCCCCCCCCTTCTTTGCTAAGCCACACCAGCCAGTTATTCTGCAGCCAGAATAAAACCTTATAGTCTAGCTAACCCGGGCTTTAGAGAACGGACTTTCCGATTTGGCAGAAAAAGAGATGCCTTCAATACATCCAGGATATCAACCTGAGATGTGCCTTTGCAAACCCCCTTTCTTTCCCCCCCCCCCCCCAAAAAAAAAGAAAGGCAAAAGAAAGAAAGGAAGGGGGAAAAGGCTTATTGGGGGTGGAAGTGGTGCCTTCTCTTCCTGGACAGCTTAGTGCCTTTGCTATGCAAATAACATGTGCAGAGCATCAAAAGGTATCAGGAGAAAAGAAGACAAGAGGAGCAGGAAGGGCAGCAAAGTTTTGTTGAAGTAGCCCTAGATCTCACTACCGGCCCCCAGCCAACTTGAATTGCAGAAGAAAATTTTGGCAGCTTTTCCTCAGAGGCAGAGCACACTGACGTCAGTCTGCAGATGTGCCTGGGCTGCGTCGGGTGCGCATGTGTCCTGGGTCGTCACGTGGAGGGGGAGGGGAGGTAGAGGTACAATCGGGGTAACCAACTACCAGCCATTCAGAAGGGCTTAGACAATGTCAACTTTTCCACCCTGTGAATGAGAGAAATTCTGGCCCCTCTAACCTCTCTCCCCTAACCCACTCCGCCTCTTCTCCTCTAACCGCTTTTAGAAATTCTAGCCTAGTTTGTTATTAGTGTTTCTTGGAAAAAGGAAAGGGGGAGGGAGAGGATGAGTGACTTTAGATGAACTGATGTCACTGTTAAGATCTTTGGTGTTATTCACTGAGTATTTTTTTTAAATTCCCACAATAAAAAATGTTCAAAGTTACACATAAACATTGCCTTTGAGGAAACTTATGGCAAACTTTAGATCCGTACAGCAGACAGATTTCAAGACATGGTAGCTACATGTGTACAAAACGCCTGTGCGTTTTATATATACTTCAACAAGTAAGGTTACCACCAAAAAGGAAAGTAAACTAAGACCTGCACATTTTCCATCTGATTATCGACTTCAGGTTATGTGGGGCTTTAAAAGAAAAAAAAAAAAAAAAAAGGTAGGGAGGAGGGAGCGGGGGAAGAAAGAAGCTTGCATTATTTCCAGATGAGGGTGAGACTGGATGGTGTTTTAAAGTGCAACCAGGGAAAGCTACAAGTGAAGTGCCTTTTTTTAGGTCAGTACTAAAATGAATGAAACTTCAATGACTGCCCAAATGAAAATAAACACGAAATCAGACCCCCTTCCCCCCGCCCCCAAAAAAAGGTAAGGGGGGAGAGACCCTGCTGAGATCTCAAGATAAACAACAAAACCTCAAAACTGGTTCTTCAAGCTTTCGGATCTCAATCTCCCACCCCCACCCCCATACACACCAGCTGCCTTTCCAGCCTTTAAAGATAAAATACCACTACAATGTAGCACTTTCACTTTCATTTGCTAGGAGAAAACCCCTGGCATTAAACTGGGAAGAAAATGCCCAATGTATTTTTCATGTCCTAAAGAAGCAAACAGTCTGGCGTACAAATTGGAAAGAGGAAAAAAACGTGAAAATAGTTCAGGACAAATGTTGCCTTTCAGTGGTGTGATCTGCTGCATCATTTATCGTCTCTACTGTTGAGTGCAGGGTAGGGAGCTGTTTTAAGAGTTTCCGAGGTTGGGGGGAGGGGAAAATTGACGCCTTGAAATTCCAGTCCTTAGTTAACGCCAAGTCAATTTCCGATGGCCAGAACCAGCAAGGGGAATTGGACCGGAGGGAAGGGGGAGAGGGAGGAGGACTTTTCTAAATACTGGCTCTTAAATTTCTAGCTTCTGCTAACATTATTGCCCATTTGATTTTTTTTTTTCTTCCTACGCCGGAGGTAGTAGGTGTAATTCTGTTGGTGAATCCATGAATAGTTGGCTAAAAGAAGGCATGAATCAGACTGAGAACGTCCAAGAACAGTCAACCTTTGAGGGTTGAAGGAGGAAAGCATCTGTCCACAGAGTTAATAGTCGTCGTCATCTTGACCTTAATCAGTAGTATCTGGCTAAGTGCCACATAAAACATAGGAATATGTTCTGTGATTGACATTGACAATTTTAAATAAAGATGGTTCATTGGAGTGTGTGTGTGAAATACATGAGGCGGCTAAGTCTCGTAATAATTTTAAACAGCAAAAATAAGAAGAGTGAGCACGGAGCTGGTTTTGCATAGAAACCACCTGTTAAAGAGACAAACTGAACCTTCCTTAAATTTTCAAGAACTGGCAGTAGATCCGTGCAGCCAGCACAGAAAAATTGAGTTAAGGTGTCAGTAGTAATCGTCTATATAAGGTACCTGAAAAGTTTTCACTCTCATATGAAATAAACTGCCCTAGGAGGTGGCAACTTTGTAAGAGTTTATTCAGAGAGAAGGGAACTTTGGCTAATTACTTATTCAAAGAGTGCCATCCTGCGTCTAAACAGAGTAATGAAAAATTTCCATCAGATACTTTGTTTCTAAATGATTAAGAATACTATAAGGATAAAAAATTATTGTGAGAAATGATGAAGTGTCAGTTTATATGTGTGTGTATGTGTGTGTGAACACTTTAACTGTATTACAGAATATTTTGAACATATACAAAAGTAGGAAAAGTGTAATGATCACCAAGATAATCAGTATCCATTTTTTTTGTTGTTGTTTTATGTTTTCTTTTCTTTTCTTATTTTTTTTTTATTTATTTATTTTTTTTGGTACTGGGGATTGAACCCAGGGGCACTTCACCACTGAGCCACATCCCCAGCCCTATTTTGTATTTTTATTTAGAGACAGGGTCTCACTGAGTTGCTTAGGGCCTCGCTAAGTTGCTGAGGCTGGCTTTAAACTCTCGATCCTCCTGCCTCAGCCTCCCAAGTGCTGGGATTACGGGCCTGCGCCATCGCGCCCAGCCAGTATCCATTTTTAATAAGTGTCAAAGCATGATCAATTTTGTTTATTCTATATCCCCATTATTCATTCCAACCTACTGGATTATTTTGAAATCTATCCCAGATATCATTTCACTGCATCCATTACATATTTCCTTGCATGTCTAAAATAAAAGGACAAAAATAACCACTACCTCATCACTATTACTCTTCAAATAATAAGAACTCCTTAATGAACTCTTATTATCAACACAGAGACTTCCTAACACAAATACAGGAAGTTTTTAACTTTTGATTGCAATCATGATCCATACACTTCTATGTCTTTTTTCTTTTTCTTTTTATTCTTTATTTATTTATTTATTTATTTATTTATTTATTTATTTATTTTGGTACCAGGGATGATTGAATCCAGGGGTGTTTAAGCACTCAGTTACATCCCCAGCCCTTTTTATTTTTTATTTTGAGACAGGGTCTCCCTCAGTTAGCTAAGTCTTCACTAAGTTGCTGAAGGTGGCTTTAAACTTGCAGTCCTCCTGCCTCAGCTTTCTGCCTATAATCTTATGTCTATTTTTTAAGTAAACTTTTGATTGATATAGAATATTCATTCAGAAAAAAAATGGATGAATAAGTATATAGCTTGATAAGTGATTAGTCTAATGACATTTCACAAGGTGAACTTGACCATGTAACTATCATCTTTTTTAGTCTTTGTACATTTTTTCATTTTATTTTAAATAACTAATAAAAATTACATATATTTATTGTGTACAACATGATATATATATATGTATACATATATAATACATATATGGTGGAATGATAAAACAAACTATTTAACATATGCATCACCTAACATATCGTTTTTGTGTGGTGAGAGCTTGCAGAGAACACTAAAAATCTATTCACTTTGCAATTTTCGGGTATTCAATAAGTTCTTATTACCTATAATAATCCTGATGTATAATAGATCTTTTGAACTTATTACTTTTAACTGACATTTCATATTCTTGGACCAACATCTCCTCAATCCCCTTACATCTCCTAGAATGTTTTTTAATCTATTGTTTTCCCCTCATTTTATCTTTTATTGCTCTATAAATCCTTTATTAACATCTTGTCATATTAATACTAAATTCAGCACTTCTATTAGAATGGAAATGTTTTAGTGACAAACCATGTATTATTTTTTAATTGAAATAGATGAAACAGATTTAAACTAAACCCTGAATGAATTTTAGTTGCAGTAGAAGTACTCTAAAATTTTAAAGAATTTAAAATTTAAAGAATTTAAAATTTTAGAGTGATCTTTTTCTTTCAAATATTTTCCTTCCAGCTTTCCTTTTCGGTCTTTATTTAATTGCAAGATAGAAGCTGATGAGCAGAACAGAGTTAATAACAAACCTCCTAGTTACATCTAAAAAATAAAAGCTTTGCTGGAAGTCTTTAGAAACCTTATAAACTTAATGAACACAGCCCATTTAGGAAACTAAAGATAAAATGAGTAGAAATTGGGGAGGAAGGAATTTGTATATGCCTACGTATATGTTTCAAAGACTGAAAAATAGAAGCAAAGGCAGAGGAATTTGAGAACCAAAGATTAGGGACTAAGGAACTTTTAGAGACAAAGAACAAAGACTCTGAATTTTTAAAACATTAACATGTAAATTAAAATTAAGTTAAAAGTCACAGTAATTCTTAAAATTAAACTGGTTGTATTTTCAGAAAAATGAGATAATTCTCATTTTATGCTTGCTTAGAATTATTCAATTGAAGCAAGTAACCATCTCTAAAAGTGATGAATTATTTATTCATCACTCTGAGAAATGAAAACCAGGTTCAATACATAAAAAAAATTCCATATACTTTCTATACATTTTATTCTTTCAATAAAATGGGATTTCAATTTGATACAGTGAAAATAAACATTTTCTAATATTTTAAGACTATTGTAGGATATCTTAAATGCAAGGTTGCAAAGCACAAAGGAAAGATTTTGGTTTTCACATTATTTAATGAAATTTAACACATCATTTAAAAATGAAAAGTATAAACTAGAGCTTGAGGAAGAATTTGCAATTCATATAACTGAAACAAAATAAATATCTAGACTATTTAAAGAACTCTCACAAATTCTAAGAGACAAATGAAAAGTAAAAACTTAAAAATGGCTGGGCTGGAGATATAGCTCAGGTGGTAGAGTGCTTGCCTTGAAAGCACAAGGCCCTGGGTTCAATCCCCAGCACTGCAAGGAAAAAAAAAAAAAGCCATAAACTGGCAAGCCACAGGACAAAACAAGTTAATGTCCAATAAACCAGTAAAAATGTGTTCAATCTCACTAGCACTCATGGAAATAGAATTTTTTTTTTCCACCAGAAGGACAAAAGTGTTAACATTTCATAATATCAGGTTTGGAGGAGGATTTGAAGAACTACATATCCCATAAACTTTTGTGGGGATTGGAAGAGGTTTCTGAGGATTAAAATCAGGGTCTCAAGCACATTAAGTGGGTGCTCTACCATGGAGATACACCCCTAATCTTCAGATACTTTTTTCTGTACTGGAGATTTAACCCAGGAGTGCTTTACCACTGAGTTACATCCCCAGTCCTTTTCATATTTTATTTCAAGACAGGGTCTTACTAAATTGCTTAAGGCCTCAGTAAATTGCTAAGACTGGCCTCAAACTTGCAATCCTCTTGCCTCAGCCTCCTAAGTCTCTAGGAGAATCTCTGAGATTGCTACTATGCACCACCATGCCTGGTCCTCAGATACTTTTTGTTTTATTTTATTTTTTTAGTTGTAGATGGACATATCTTTATTTTATTTGTTTATTTTTATGTGGTGCTGAGGATCGAACCAAATTCCTCACATGTGCCAGGCAAGCATTCACCACTGAGCTACAACCCCAGCCCTCTCATGTACTTTTGATGAAACTATAAAATAAGCACAAACACCACAAAGAGGAGTTTGGAAATATTTATGAGGAATATGTGCATGGCCTTTCGCCCAGCAAATCTGCTTTGAAGTACACAATATTAAGAAAATCTTGTGCCAGGTGCGGTGGTGCATGCCTGTAATCCCAGCACTTGGGAGGCTGAGACAGGAGGATTGTGAGTTCAAAGCCAGCCTCAGCAACTTAGTGAGGCCCTAAGCAACTCAGTGAGACCCTGTCTCTAAAGAATATACAAAATAAGGCTGGGGATGTGGCTCAGTGGTGGAATGCCCCTGGGTTCAATCCCCAGTACCAAAAAAAAAAAAAAAAAAAGAAAAGAAAAAAGAAATTCTTATATGTAAGAAATTCTCATTAATAATTATGTAAATATCATTTATAGCAGTTGAATAACTGGAAAAATTCTAAATGATTATCAATAGGAAAATAAATTGTAATTTATTCCTACATGTAATATTAAAGGACAGTAAAATGGATAGTTCCTATGTAGAATATTATAGGACAATAAAATGGATGAATTAAATCTACATCTGTCAACATAAATTATGTAACATTAAATTGAAGCATTGCAATAGGCAATATTATGATATAAACTAGAAATAGATGATATAGATATGATGCCAGAAACTCATACTTAATATTATTTTTTTGGCACTGGGAATTGATTCCAGGGGCACTTAACCACTGAGTCACATCCCCAGCCCTTTTTAGTTTTTGAGATAGGGTCTCATTAAGTTGCTTTGAGCCTCACTAAGTTGCTCAGGCTGGCTTTGAACTTGCAATCCTCCTGCCTCAGCCTGCCTGAGCCTCTGGGATTATAGGTGTGCAACATCACACCCAGCATAAATTTTTTATAACCTAACAAATACATATGTATCAAACTTTGAAAATATGCACAGGAAGAATATACACTACCCTGAAGATTATGGATACAAAAGAGGAGAAAAAATAAAAAACAAGATTAAGCAGGAGCACAAAGTGAACATCAACAAAATCTGTAAAGTTTTGTTGGAAAAACAAGACCATCTGAATTATTATTGTAAATTGTTAACATTCACTAATTTAGGATATTGGGTACACATGTATATATGTTATTTTACTCTCCATCTGGTTGAAATAATTTGCAATATAAAAGACAGGAAGGAAAGGTCACTAGTATTTGTTATTACAATATATCTGTCAATTTCAGGACTTTTGTCCTTTAATTTTCAAAATTAGCAATACAATGGTATCAGTAAACGTGGCTAACTGAAATTCATGTAGTAGATTTAGTTTATAATTTCAGTCTTTCTACCCAACACTTTTTACCACAGATAGTTACAAAGAGTAGTTTAATTTTAAACTCTGATTATTTTCTTTATTAAAATGTGAGAACAATATCAGGCACAAAAACAAACTGGAGAAGAAAAGAGTGGGTATAATCAATGGTTCATGACTATACTATACAAATAGTGTTTAATAACCAAAAAGAAGGAAGAGAAAATGAAGTCAAAGGTATCACTGAGCTAACAGCAAAGATCCTCATTTGCTAATAACTGCCTTTTGTTCAAATGGCTCTAAGTATAAAAATATGACAAGTTCCCTTTCCCAAATAAACTAACAGACAAATTGGAAAACAAGATTAAAATGTGATAAGGAAAAATATAATAAATTACAAAATTAAGTGACTTGGTATGAGTATTATGGAATTCAAAGAATAGAGAACTCAGTGAAGTTTAAATGATTTTTCTGACCTCCATATTGCCAAATTTGGGAGTAGTTTTGTGGTTCTCACTTGAACTACCTGCAACATTAAATTCGATTGATCTACTCCCTTCTTCTAGATATAATGTACATTATTCTCTTGGGTTCAGTGACACTATACTCTCCTAGTTTTCCTCTTACCTCAATGGTCCCTCCTCCTCTACTCAGTCAATATTCCAGGAGTCAGTCCTGGAAACTCAATGTTATAGTTTAGATCTGAAAAGTCTTCTAAACAACTGTGTGTTAAAGGCTTGGTCAATAGCCTATAACCCTTTAGAAGGTGGGGTCTAATAGAAAGAAGTTAGATCATTGGGGGCACACCCTTGAATAGGCTATTGGGATCCTGGCCACTTCCTTTCTTTCTTTGCTTCCCAGCTGCCCTGAGATGAGTAGCTTTATTTCACCACATTCTCCCTGACATGTGTTCTGCCTTGTCACTGGCCCAAAAGCAGTGGAGCCAAACCATGGAAATCTCTGAAATCATGAGTCAAAATAAACTTTTCCCCCTTTAAGCTGATTTATCTCAAATATTTTGCGACAGTGATAGAAATATGACTAACATCCATTTTATTCTCTATCTACCAATTTTCCTGAAGTTAATGTATACTTCTCAAAGGTTTTAAAGACCACTCACATGCCAATGACTCCTGTATCTAAATGTTTGTTTGGGTGTCTGATAGGCAAGACAAACAATGTGACCTTATCAGAGTTCAACCCATTCCTGTTTTTTTCCATTTAGTAAATGATACCAAGTTGCTCATTCCACAGACCTAGGAGTCATCATTTATTCACTATGTGATCCCTGTTCATGTAAGTCCTGGTGATTATATCTCCATACATGGACAGAATACATTCATTTATCCATTTATTTCTGTCTCTACTCATATCACACTAGTCAAAGTCTCTTAACACAGTTTCCATTTCCTGATGCTGCAACAGCTCCCCAACTGATCCCCTTTTCCACATTCCCCTGTTTCCGAGAGCTTCCTAATTAAGTTATAATAAAAGTCACAGCCCTTTTTACAGCATCAAGGTCCTACATGACCTGGGTACTACTCACCTTGTGGACCTCTCTGGCATGCTAAATTTCCTCCATACACATTGTCTTCTTTCTCTCCAATCCCCCTGACTCCATTTAATTATTTTGTTCCTCAAATAGGCCAAGTTCCTCTCCAGTAATATTCTTCCTAATGATCTTGTCATGACTAAAGTTTCAAGTGCAATTGGGTTTTTTAGGGTTTTTTTTTTTTTTTTGGTACTGGAGATTGAACACAGAGGCACTCCACACTGAGCCACATCCCCAGCCCTATTTTGTATTTTCTTTAGAGACAGGGTCTCACTGAGTTGCTTAGGGCCTCACTAAGTTGCTGAGGCTGGCTTTGAACTCGCAATCCTCCTGCCTCAGCCTCCCCAGTGCTGGGATTACAGGCATGCGCCACCACACCTGGCTCCAATTGGGTTTTTGTTAACTCAGTCAGAGGCCTGTCAAGATTATCTGAGGCAAAACTGTTTACCTAGTAGTTAATCCCTTTGGGGGAATAATAGATGCCCCTCATTTTGTTAGAAATTTAGTAACATACTCAAAGAATGTGGGCCTTTATACAACTCTGTTAAGTTTTGGATCCAGAATGTCCCTGCTGAGTGTGAACTGTAGGCAGGTAGGGCATTGCTGAGGAAGTAGGTCACTGGGGGGCATTGTCTTGAACTATATCTGTCCCTGGCCCTTTCTTGTCTTGCTCTCTGCTTCCCAACTGCCAAGAGGTAAGCAGTTTTCCTCCACCATTCCCTTCCATCATGATATCCTGCCTTATCTCAGGCCCAGAGCAAAGGAGTCAGCCAACCACGGATTGAACCTCTGAAACTGTAAATCCCAAATAAAATTTCCCCCTCTAAGTTGTTTTCATCAGGTATTTTGGTCATGCCTTCAAAAACTAACACAAACTCCAAGGAGTGAAACATAATTATGGTGATTCCATTTTATTTTGGCAGTGACTGATTTAGCAGAAGTTATATAACCCAGTTTTTTCCCTATGAGAGTTTAAGGGAAATGTTGCTTTAAAATTTCTGGAAATATTTTAATCCTGGAAAGAAAGAGAGCAGAATAAAAAAAAATAAAAAAATAATTCTTGTGGAAATATCTTCCACTTTTTTTCAGCATTAGTAATTGTCATAAGAAATGGTTAGAGCTTCTGTAGTTATGTTGTTACAATGAAGGGAAGACTAACAATTATAGAAACCACTCAGAGTTCCGACATTCTTAAGCTATTGAATCAACTAAGGAAGTGATATGACCAAAAAACAAAAAAAAGTTATTTAAATGCAATTTAGTCTTCTATTATTTGCCACTGAAGGCATTCTGTAAACCATACAAACTAAAGTAGTCCCCCAAGAATTCAACTGCATACTGTCTCCCTGCATATTCTGGTAGCAGTGATAAGTAGGTGGCATTTTTTTTTGTTTATCCCACACCAATTCTCAAACAATGTTCACAATTTATTACATCTAGTAAAAGAACTCAAGTACAAATAAAAAATATGAAGACATACATCTATAAGATTAAAAACAACAAATGGAGCAAATGTAGGTCAGTGGTAGAGTGTTTGTTTGGTATATGCAAGGCCCTGAGTTCAATCCCCAGCACTGGAAAACAGAAACAACAAAACATATAATGGAAATATATAGGAAATCTAGATAAAGGAATTATCAAACATAGACTTTAAAATAACTAGGTTTAAAAGATACAACCAAGAATTTCAATAGGAAACTATAAGCTAAAGAAAAAACAAATTCTAGTATTAAAAAAGTATTAACTAAAATTAAAACTCAAAGTATAAATGCAATAACAGATTAGACAGATGAAAAGAGAACAAACTGGAAGATGGCTCAGAAGAAAATATTTTAAAAGAAGCTCGAAGATAAAACTTGATGTAAAATATAGAAAAAAAATTATAAGAGATACATGAATGGGAAATATAGAAAAAAGTTCTCATATACAATTGAATTTCCCATAAGCAGAAGAGGGATTGGAGCAGAGAAATATTTGCAGATATAATGGCGAAAAATTTCCATTGAGAAAATCTGAAAAAGAAACTAGGCATATTAAAGGGGGAAAAAACAGTACAACTGACTTCTCATCAATTTAATGCACCTTGAAAATGTCAAACTAAAATTTCCAAATTAAAATATCCAACAAAAATGAAAATAAACTAAAAATATTTTGAGAAAATCTAAATCTAGAACAATTTGTTGCCAGTATATTCATACTGTAAGAACTAAAGGGATTAATTCTTCTGACTAAGGGAAATGATCCTAGTTGAAGACCAGATCTTTAGGAAAGAATAAAGACTAACAAAATTGATAACTATATGGATAAATCTAAATAACTACTCACAATATAAAACAATAATAATAATAATCTCTTCTGAGGCTTTAAATATATAAGCAATTAAAATGAATCAGGGCAGAGTATAGCAGTTGGGAGGTGGAGTAAATGTGTTAAAGTGTCCTAGGATTGATGTATTGCTCTTAAGGATTCATGCTGCAATCTCTAAAGAAACCATTAAGTAGAACAGCAAAAGAATGACACCCACAAAGTTAGTAGATTTGATAAATATATAAAAATACTTAATTTTTCCAAAGAAGTAAGGAAAGGGAACACAAAACCAGTCAGACAAATAGAAAGCAAATAGTAAGATGGCAGATTCAATCCTAAATATATCAGTAATTATATAAATGCTGGACTTACCTATTGCTCCATAACAAAATATCCTAAAACTTAGTAACGTAAAACAAAACACATTTATTACTTCATAGTTTCTATGGAATTGGTGTGTAGCTTGGATGGGCCATCTGAGCTGAGGACTCTTACAGGTTGCAATCTGGCCAGGGACAGAAGCATCTCAAGATTCATTGCCCTGTGTACATGCATGAATGCACAGATGGTGTGACTCTACTTTGTGTACAACCAGAGAAACAATAGCTGTACTCCATTTGTGTTCAATGAATCAAAATTAAATAAATTTAAAAAAAAAAAAAGATTCACCTGGGGCAGGGCCCACATCCAAACTCACTCAGTGGTTATTGGCAATATTTGTTTTCTCAGGGAGTATTATTCAGAAGTCAGCCACACTTAGTTCCTTAACACATGGACCTCTACATGTGAAAGATCATAATATGGCAGTTGGCTTCCTCAAAGAAAGCAAGGGAGAAAGAAAAAGAGTGCCAGCAAGACAGAACTCACAGCCTTCTGTAGCTTATCTCAGAAGTGTTGTCCATTCCTTTGCTGTATTTATTCATTACAAGCAAGTCACAAATTTCAGCTTACACCCAATGGAAAGGGGAAAAACCAAATCATCCATACCATAAGAAGGAATCACTGGAAGATGTCTGCTTACCATAAATACAAATAAAAAGAGAGGAAAAATAGCTGCTATAGATATATTAATACAGAAAATGTATTTTTAAGGCAAAAGAGTATTAATAAAATGATGGATACCTAATATTAATTAAGGATTCAATTTCCCAGGAAAGTATAGCAAATCTACATTTTTGTGTACATAAAAACATAATCCAAAACTTTATAAAGCAAAAATTAATGGCATTAATGGCAGAAACAGACACATCCAAAATGATAGATTTTAACACAACTCTTTCAGAAATATTATATATACTTGAATATTTATAGACTTTTCCATTCCGTTGACTTGTTCTGAGCAAGTTAATTTAATGGAAAAGTTTATAAATATTCAAGCATATATGTTAATAAAATTTTTCTTATTATTACACAATTATACATAGAAAGTAGAGAATACACATTCTTTATAAATTAGCATAACTGAAATTTATCATCCCCAAAAAGATAATTCTGAGAGCAAAAGACAGCAATATTAATAATTATACAGACACAAGTGTAAACTGGGACTACGTTGTAACAACCAGGAATGTTGTCCTTTTATTTCAAATATGAATGAAATATTTACTAAAATTAATCCAAGTCAGTTTTTTTATTATAATAATATCTTTAAAGTCAAGCTAGCCAGAAATGGTGGCACACACTTCCATTCCCAGGTAGTGGGGAGACTGAGGCAGGAGGATGGCAAACTAAAGGACATCTAGGGAAACAGTGAGATCCTGTCTCAACATAAAAAGAGCCAGTAATGCAGTTGAGTGGTTCAGCGCTTGCCTCACATATGTAGAGCCTAGGTTCAATCCACAGTACTGAAGAAAAAAATTTCCACAATAGAAATAAAATATCTGACAACAATAGCACAAATACCAAGAGGGAAGAAATGAAATTATAGTTAAATAAGTATGAATTATTTTTTTGTTACTTTATTTTGGATTTTGCATCTATGTTCAAAGTAAGATTTGGTAATAAGTTTTATCAAATTATTTTGTGCCATTTGTCCTGCTTTCTCTAACTTAATTTATTCTTCTTTCTTTTCTTTTTTCCTTTGATTAGATCTTGGTATTTTTAAAATTTCACTTTTTCCACTGTTAATCTTAAAGTTGTTCACTCTACTTTCTTTTAATCATTTTTCTTAAATTTTCACAAGTATAATTAACTTGAACCTTAAGTTTATCAGTATCTCAAATTTCCTAGTAAATGGTACAAGCTTAGAAATGCTTTTATGTACACATAATTGTCCCCTGGGAATTTCATTCTCAATTCCCACTCCACCCTACCTCTACCAAGCTGCTGTGTATGATCCTGCAGAGGTCACTAAGTACAATTCAATGAAATGCCAAATTATATTTTATAAATATTTATAGAATTAAAATATATTTAGGTTATACATTTAGCTCTTTTAAAGTCACTATTTCTTTTTGAAACTTAGATCTATCTCCCTTTCATGTTCATTTACTTCCTTCAATAATACATACTTCTTTTAGATGCTGTTAAGAACTTCTGTGGCTTTTATTTATCTAAAATGCTTTTATTTTGCCCTTGTCTTTAAATGATAAAATAGCTAATATGCGCTTTGAGAATATCACTTCACTAGTTCTGTGGTTCTTAAATCTGGCATCAGTTTAATTTGTAGGATTTTTCTTTCTTTCTTGCATCTATATTGTTTTCAGTGTTCTAATTTTTTTTTTTTTTTTTTTTTTTTTTGTACTAGGGATTGAACCCCGGAGTACTTAACCACTGAACCATATCTCCAGCCCTTTTTTATTTTTTATTTTGAGACAAGGTCTTACTAAGTTGCTTAGGGCTTCAATGAGTTGCTTAGGGCCTCACTGAGTTTCTGAGGCTGGTTTTGAATTTGCAATCCTTCTACCTCTGCCTCCTGAGTCACTGGAATTATGGTTATGCACCACCAGGCCCGGCTAGCCTTCTAAATTTTTACAATATATTTGGGTGTGGATTTTTTAAAACTCTATTTGTGATTCTCTATGCTTCCTGAATTTGATTATTTGATTTCTTATCAGGTCTATGAATTTCTCAGAAACCAACTCTTCAAATATTGCCTCTTTTTCATTCTTGTCTTCTTCCCAGATAGGACTTTAATTTTCATATAAATTTGACTCTTATTCTATCTTCCATATCTCTTAAAATATTTCATGTTTTCATCTTTGTCTATATTTCCTTCCTTCCTTCCTTCCTTCCTTCCTTTCTTTCTGTCTTTCTTTCTTTCTTTATTTATTTATTTATTTTTGCAGTGCTGGGGATTGAACCCAGGGCATTATGCTGGCAAGGCAAGCACTCTACAAACTGAGCTATATCCCCAGCCCTGCTCCTTTTTGAATCAGACTTTCCATTTCGCTCATTATCTTTTCATCTGTCTAGTCTATTTTCTAATTCATTCATTGAGCTTTTAATTTTAGAATTAACCTTTTCATTTCTAGAAGATCTTTGTGCTTCTGCTTGCAATTTGCCTATTTTATTGTCTCTTTTTATTCTAATGATTTAAATTTCTATTTAAGCTTTTTAAAATCTGTAAGTAATGATAGATTAACAAAAAATTGCAAAGGTAATACAAAGAAGGTCACAACTACCCTTCATTCAGTTCTGCCCCCTCAATGGTTACAATCTTAGGTTACTATTAATGCAATAGGAACCCAGAAAATTAACACTGGTACAATGTATGTATATGTGTGTGTAATTTTATCACGTTACCAACACTGTAAGGCAAAACTCATTCTATCATCAGCAAACTCCCTCATGCTGCTTCTTTAATCATCCATCATGCCATCTTTAAATCTAGCAATGACTAATCTATTTCCTATCCCTATAATTTTATAATTTCCAGAATATTTTTAAATTTTTTTCTTAGTTGTAGATGAACACAATACCTTTATTTTATTTATTTATTTTTATGTGGTGCTGAGGATTGAACCCAGTGCCTCACACGTGCTAGGCAAGTGCACTACCCCTGAGCTACAACCCCAACTCCTCCAGAATATTATGTAAATGGAATTATACAGTATATGATTGTAATAGAGTTTTCCAGAGAAACAGAACCAAAGGAATGTATATATTTAAGAGAGGATCTATTAGGAGATTACTGACTTCACACAATCACAGAAGTTGAAGAGTGCCACATGACTTCTGCAAGCTGGAGAGTCAAAGAAACCAAAAGCATGGCTTGATCCAAGAAACCAAAAGTCTCAAAATCAGGGAGACCAAGATGCCCCCAGTTCAAGGCAAAAAGTCCAAGAACCCATGGAGGATCATTGCTGCAAGCCCGAGTCCATAAGTCAAAGAACCTGAAGTCTGATGTCCAAGAGTAGAAACAGGAGAAACATACACTGCTTTGCCATACTGTGCCTGCCTACACTGAGGTCTGGTCCTACCCACTCAAGTTTGCTCACCCACCACCAATCTTTAGAAGGAAGGCTTTATCAATTCTTTAGGCACCTCCCAATCCACTTAAATTGACCATCACAGTGACCTATTGAGATTGACTTTTTAAAATTCAATATTATGCTATTGCATATATTTGGGTCATGTTTTCCAATCTACCATTTCTGTCTTTTAATTGATATATCTAAGACCATTTGCACTTAATGTAATTATTTATTGGTTAGGGTGTAAGTCTGCCATTTTATTTACTATTCTCCATTTCTTCTCTATGTATATGTATTTTTTCCTCCCTTGCTGTGAGTTGGTTAGGCAGTTTTTATAATTTCATATTAGTTCAGTTTTTACCTAGGGTTTCTTAGTATGTTTTATATATATATATGTATTTATATATATAATATATATAGTATATATATGTATGTTATGTATATGCCTCTATATAACCCCTATATATAGGGGATGGTTGCTCTATTTATGACACATAACACATAATGTAAATATAAAACTTATTATAATCTACTAGTATGGATATTTTACCACTTTGAAGTGAAAGTTTACTTCCCTTTAAATTTAACTGCCCTTCTCTATGAATAGAATTATCTTAAATACTTCCTCCACATCATTAAGAACAACATCATATATATATGATATATATATGATGATATATATATCATGATTTTATATATATATGTATATATATATATATACATATATATATATATATATATATATCCCTGCACAAAACTCAACTCAAAGTGTCAAAGTGGATAAGGGACCTACACATTAGACCAGAGACCCTACACCTACTAGAAGAAAAAGTATACTCAAATCTCCATCACATTGGTTTAGGAACTGACTTCCTGAATAAGACTCCTAAAGCATAAGAAGTAAAATCAGGTATCAATAAATGGAATTGTATTAAGCTAAAAAGTTTCTTCACAGCAAAGGATACAATCAGGAATGAGCACAGAGAGCCTACAGAATGGGAGAAAATCCTTTCCACCTGTACTTCAAATATAGCATTAATCTCCAGGATATATAAAGATCTCAAAAAATTTAACACACATGCACAAAAAAACCCCAAATAATCCAGTCAACAAAAGGACTCAACAGGCACTTCAAAGAAGAAGAAATATGACTGGTCAATAAATATATGAAAAAATGTTCAACATCTCTAGCAATTAGAGAAATGAAAATTAAAACTCCACTGAGATTACATCTAACTCTAGTCAGAATGGCAATTATCAAGAATATATGTAACAATAAATGTTGGCAAAGATGTGGGAGAAAAGGTTCACTCATATATTGCTGGTGGGACTGCAAATCGATGTACTCACTCTGGAAAGCAGTATGGAGATTCCTTAGAAAACTTGGAATGGAAGCACCATTTGACCCAGTTATCACACTCCTTGGTTTATATCCAAAGGACTTAAAATCAGCATAGTATAATGATGTGGCCACATTAATGTTTGTTTATAGCAGCTCAATTCACAATAGCTAAGCTATGGAACCAACCTAGATGTCCTTCAACAAATGAATGGATAAAGAAAATGTGATATATATATATGGTGGAATATTACTCAGCCAAAAAGAAGAATCAAATTATGGCATTTGCTGTAAGTGGATGGAACTGGAGAATATCATGCTAAGTGAAATAAGCCAGTTCCCCAAAACCAAAGGCTGCAAGTTCTCTCTGATATGTGGATGCTAACCCACAACAAGGGAGGATGGGGAGGGGAAGAATAGAAGTCTGTTGGGTTAGACAAAGGGGAATGAAGGGAAGGGAGGAGGAAGGGGAATAGGAAAGACAGTAGAATTAATTGAGCATAATGCTATCCTTATATATGAATACATGACCAGGGTAACTCCACATCATGTACAACCATAAGAATAGGACCCTAATTAGAATAAGTTATCCTTTATGTATGTATAATATGTCAAAATACACTCTGCTGTCATGTATATCTAAAAAGAACATCAAAAAAAGAACATCATAGATATATATATATATGTGTGTGTGTGTATGTATATATATATGTATATATATTTTTTTTTGGGGGGGGGATCCTGGGGTTTGAACCCAGGATCTTGTGCAAACTAAGTAGACACTTTATCATGAACTATACTCCCAGTGTCATTGTTATACTTTTTGATTCAACCATTCACATATAATATTTTTGTTTTTTTCTGTCATTCTTTTCTTCCTTCCAGATCTGCATCTTTTATGATTTCCTTTATGTTTCAACAACATTCTTTATTCTTTTAGAGTCAGTCTGTTTTCCTTCATCCAAATGATATTATTTCCCCCATCATTCCCAAAGGTTAATTTTGTTAGATATACAATTCAGGTCTGATAGTTCTTTTTTTAAAAAATATTTTTTTAGTTGTAGATGGACACAATACTTCCATTTTATCTTATTTTTAAAATTTTTTTGTTGTACATGGATACAATACCTTTATTTTGTTTATCTATTTTTGTGTGGTGCTGAGGATGGAACCCAGTGCCTCACACATGCCAGGCAAGTGCTCTACATTTTGGGTTGCTTCCCTCTGGTCTTGCAGTCTGGTTCTCATCCTATTCAGAGCCAGTGTTCACTCAGTTTTTTGCATCTCTAGGTTTCTGCTTTTTTACCATTATTTCAAGCCCCACTAAGTTTCTCCTCTCTTTCTGAGACTTTTTTTTTTTTTTTTGCCTTTATTTTATTTTTATGTGGTGCTGAGGATTGACCCCAGGGCCTCAGGAATGCTGAGTGAGTACACTACCACATAGCCACACCCCCCGCCCTCCTTCTGAGACTTTGATGGCACAATTGTTAGGTCTTTTATTATGGTGCCTCAGGTCTGTGAGGCTCTGTTTATTTGAACTAATCATATATTCTCTGTTGATCAGATTAAGTAATTTCTTTTTCTTTTTTCTGTTTTTTGAGACAAGGTTTTGCTATGCAGCCCAGACTGGTCTCAAATTCCAGGATTCAACTGATCCTTCTGCCTGTGCCTCTTGAGTGCTGGGACTATAGGTGTGAGCTACTATGCCCAGATCTGATAAGGTAGTTTCTATCTTTGTTGTCAAGTTCACTGCTTCTTGCCTCTGTCCTCTTCATTTTGCTTTTTAGCTCATTGAGTCTTTCATTTGATTATTGTACTGTCCAGTTTTCAATTTTCCATTGGGTTCTTCTATGTATCTTCTATTTCTTTGCTGAGATTTCTATTTTTCATTTGCTTCAAGTATGTTTATAATTTATCACTGAAGCATCTTTATGTTTCAAAATTTTTATCAGATAAATATGACTTCTGTGACATCTTGATGTCAGTGTCTTTTGATTATCTTTTCCTATTCAAGTTCAGATTTACCTGATTGTTGGTATGGTAAGAGATTTTTAAAATGTTTCTTGGATATTTGGGTAGTATATTATGAAAGTTTGTATATGATACTCTGGATCTTATATGAATCTTTTATTTTATTAGGCTTGTGTTAACATTATTCAAGAAAAATGGGGCTTTATTAGTAGATAGGTATGAAAGTCCCAATTCCCACTTAGCCTTCTTTGATATCCAGGGGTAGGGAAAAAGAAGTGCCTGTGTTTTCTGGGTACTGGTAAAATTTCAGGCTCTTTAAATGACCTCCATTGATACCATTTTGGCTACGAAAGGGAAGGATCCTTGTTACTAATCCCCAGGTGGCTTCTGCTGATGCTGCAGGCAAGAATGGGATACCTTCTTCCCACTGGATGGTGGATAAAAGTTCTGACTTCCCACTCAGCCTCCTCTCATGAAGGGGAGGATTGCCTCAATGCCATTAGGCAGGTATATAAGTTCAGGATCACCACAGGCTTTCTTACTGCTGGCAGGAATGAAAAGTCTCAACTCTCTATTATCTTCTCTTATCACCTCAGGAGGAGGACATCATACTACAGCTAGCCTAGGGTAGAAGTTGAGGTTTACCATTTGGTCCTTTCTGACAGGAGTAGAAGTAAGTAAGCATTTCTTTCCATCGTATTTGACCAGGATAGGGTGGTTATAGTCTAACCCTTTTTTTGTCTTGCTGCATTGCATCTTTCTTCATCTCTGTGTGTGTGTGTGTGTATTTTTGTTTGTGCATTACTGAGGATCAAACCCAGGGCCTTGAGCACACTAGGCAAGCACTCTACTACTGAGCCACATTCACGAACTTTTCCTCATCCTTTTGATTAAGCAAGGCTTGAAGGGACTTTTGTCCTCTCCGGTTGTTTTCTGGGTTGCATGCTTATCCAGTACCCAGTCTGATATACATAGGCAGATATACACCGGCAAAAAGAAAATTATGGTATCATTTTTGGGTTACAAGTCCCTTAGCCATTCTGTTGTCTGCTGCCCACCTCTCAGATTTTTTCCCTAACATGGAATTTACATATTAGGTGCAAAGCTTTTAGCTGCTCTTAGCAGGAATAGGGAGAAATGTGTTTGTTCTCTATTGAGCAAAATTAAAAGTCTTCTCTTCCCTTTTAAAAAATATTTATTTATTTAAATGTATTAATTTATTTGGTACTGGGGATTGAACCCAGGGGCATTACCTCTGACCTTCATCCCTGGCCCTTTTTATTTTATTTTGAGACAGGGTCTCACTAATTTGCTGGGGGTCTTGCTAAATAACTGAGGCTGGCCTCAAGCTTGAGACTCTCCTGCCTCCTGGGATTACAGGTGTACACCACAGTGTCTGGCTCTCTCCCCTTTACTTTTTATTTATTTTTCAATTTTTCTTTTAGTTGTTGATGGACCTTTATTTTATTTATTTATATACAGTGCTGAGAATCAAACCCAGTGCTTCACACATGCTAGGCAAGCACTCTGCCACTAAGTCACAACCCCAGCCCCTCCCCTTTATATTTCAAGATATTTGTTCCCTATTACAAAGTGTCTGAGGTCTTCTTACAAACATAATTTTTAACTAGTATGATTATTTTCTGTTTATTGACTTTGGGGGGTGCTCTTTGTATACTTCAGATTTGATTTCTTTGTTGGATAGAGATATACTGTAAATAGTTTCTCCCGTTCAGTGAGTTGCCTTCTAACTTTAAAGGTACTTTTCTTTTTTATAGACAGAAATTCCCAATTTTAATATAGTCTATTTTAACTTCAAAAAATCATGATTAGGACTGTTTGTATTCTTTTTTAAGAGTTTTTTTGGTTGTTGTTATGCTTTTTCTCCTAGAGAAAATAAAAGAGGACAGCCAAAAAATGCAGGTTTCTTTATGCAACTGTCCTGAAGTAAAAACAATTCTTCCTACTGCCATTATATGGAAGTATGAATATAATGTTCCACAAAGAACAAATAAACCAGAAAACACTTTGACCCAAAGATGAGCCAAAAATAATCTGGAAACCCTATCTCATCTTCAAAAAATCTTTAGTATTCCCCATAAGTTAACTTCCTTTCAAATGTGTATTGTTTACTTTTGCAACACTGATGTTGAAAGATACATTGCAATATTTGTGCATATGATATTACTGTGAAATTTTGCTACTTTTCCAGTATAAGTAAGTCAATACAAACTTGGTGATCTTGTGTGAATTTTTCCTTTAAACATTATCATATTTTTATAAATAGTCAGTTGTTCAGAAGTACCACATCCTTGCAGCATCTTTTCAAGAAATATTTTTTCTTTCTAAATGTATGCTTTCTTCCTTTCATAACTGATTTTAATTAAAATTAAAATAAATTTCAGATCAGTGCTTATGGTTGTTTCATTAACCCCCATCCTCTTCTCTATTAATTTTTCTTCTTTTTTAATTATGTCCATTAACAGTTCTTTTAGGTGGTGTGAGCAACCTCTTTTTTTTTTTGCTTTCACATTTTATAAAATATATTTTGTCTCTATTCTTGAATAATAGTTTAGTTGGTTACAGAACTCTAGGCTGTTGGTCTTTTCTCTCTCTCGGCACCAACAGCTATTATTGCTAGTGAGAGATATCAGCATTCCTATACTGCCATTTCTATATACTAAACTCTTTTTTCTCCTTAATGTATTGTGGTTTCATGAAAGTAATTTGTACTGTGAATTTAGCTTCATTTGTCTTTCACAGGATCCAGTGTAAATGGTTTTCTAAGGATTTCAGTTAATTGTTTTTAAAAATTTTCAGCTACCACCCATATTCCCTCTTCTTTTCATCAGAAACTTCTATGTAACATAGGTGTAAGTCTTTCAGTCCACCTGCTATATCTCTTATCTTTGTAATTTTTCTCTTCATTTTTCTAGGTGAATTCTATGGTTTGGTTTGGTTTTGTTTTAGTACAAGGAATTGAACCAGGGGCACTTAACCACTGAGCCACATCCCCAGCCCTGTTTTTATTTTGAGACAGTCTCACTAAGTTGCTGGAGGCTGGCCTTGAACTTGTGATCCTCCTGCCTTAGCCTCCCTAGTTGCTTGTATTATGGGCATGCACCTCCCCATGACCTGTTCTAGGTGAATTCTTTGAACTATCTGTCTTTCCATTCATTTATTTGCTCTGACTCTTATACAGTCAAGAGTTTATCTCACTTGCAGGATTTTTATTGAAATTCTTATATTTAACCAGATATGGCATTGCAATTTCTTTTTAAAATTTTTTTTGATGTTTTGTTTTCTGAGATGGGGTCTTGCTTTGTTGCTCAAATTCCTGGACTTTTGATCTTTCCACCTCTGCCTCCTAAGTAGTCAGGATTATAGACATGAACTATTGCACCCAGCCTGCAATTCTTTTCATATGCAAATATTATTTCATTTGCTGATTTTGTCTTAAAAGTTTTTGGTCTTTTTAAATGTAAGAAATATATTTCTTCAAACATCCTCAAAGTGTACATTTTTAAGCCTGTCAGACTGTACCACAAAATTAATTTTATCATAAATGATTTTGTTGGATGTTGGTTTCCACTTCAAGTAACATAAGAATCTTGTCTCAACTGACTTAAACCAGAAGGAAAATTTATTCTCATATGTTATTCCCCAGTAGGGTCAATTAATTTGCTAGCTCAATAACATTATCAGAATTTGTTCTTTCTCTTTTGTGGTCCTGCCACACTAAACATGCCAGATTTGTTCATAGAAAACTCTCCTTATGGTTACAAAATGGCTAAACAGTTCCAGATGTCCCATGCAGACCCAATAACATCTACCAGAACAAAAGAAGCCATCTCTTTCTGTGCATTTTTTTAATCAGTAAAAAAAATCTTTCTGAAAAGGTCCTCATTAGACATACACTTTAAGTAAATATCACATCAAATGTAATCTTCAGTAAATCACGAAGAGATTTCGATAATCACATTGTTAAATACTTGCCTCTGTAGACAAAGGTGGATTACCCAAACGAAAATCAGTTGTGTCAGCAAAAAGCAGAAAGAGGAGAGTCAAACAACAAAGTCTTCTTGCCCTGGCTACCTTTCCATTAGATTCTTTCACTTATTTTTTCCAATTTGCATGGATATATTACTAGATATATTTTGATCCTCTCCCCAACTGAGAGTTTTAAAAATTGCTTAGAGCCCAGAGCAAGTTGTCATAATTATCTTACATCTTATAATTACTAAACTAGTAACCAACATTAGTATATTATTGGTTAAACTGTAGACCTTATTCAAAGTCCACCAATTTTTCCAATGCTACTTTTTCTGTTCCAAAAGCTTATGTAGAATTCTACCTTGTAATTTGTTGTGATTTCTTTTTAGTTTCTTCCAGTTTGTGACATTTGCTTAGGTTTTCCTTGTATTTCATGATTCTGACACATTTGAAGAGTTATTTTATAGGATGATGTCCATTTAGATTTATCTGATATTTGCTCATGAATGGTTATGCATTTTTGGCAAGAATACCACAAAGTCAGGTATGATGCCACATGCCTGTAATCCCAGGTACTGGGAAGGCAGAGGCTGGAGAATCAAAAGTTTGAGGCCAGCCTTGGCTATATAAGTCAAACTCTGTCTCAAAACAGATTTAAAGTTCATCGGTGGTAAAGCATTTTCCTAGCATGGGTGAGGCCCTGGGTTTAATCCCCAATACTCACCCCCTAAAGTGTATGTGTGTGTGTGTGTGTGTGTGTGTGTGTGGGTGTGTATAAAAAAGTGTGTTCATAAAATATCACAGGTATTATATTGTGTACTCCATCATGCCAAGGAACTTACATGATCAGTGTATTATTATCAGAAATGTTAACCTTGATTTCTTCATTAATGTGGTACCTGTCAAGTTTTGCCACTATATTTCCCTTTGTAGAGAACAAAAATGAGAAAATTTTACTAAGATTTTTCACCCACTAATTTTACCATCTTTAGAGGATACTAAGTACCATATATCTACAAGATTATTATTGGGACACTTGCCTAAAGTCAACTTTCCATCAGTATGTATTCCTTATAATACTATGGAGGAAAAATTATCCATTATCTATAGTTTGTTTACGACTTGATATCACTATAGCTTTTTATTTTATTCTATGGATTAAAATCTAAAACTATTTCATTACATCACATCTTACATAAATTGTAACTCAAAATAATTCCTATACCTAAATATAAAAGCTAAAACCATAGCTGGGGATATAGCTCAGTGATAGAGAGCTTACCTAAAAAGCTCAGCACCACATCACCAAAAACCAACAAACAAACAAAACAAAACAAAAACCCAAAACTATAAATCTTCTGGAAGAAAACCATGTCTTGTCTTGGCAAAGTTCTTAGATATGACACCAAAATCACATTCTATGAAAGAAAAAGTTAATAAATGGAATATCATTAGAATTCCAAATTTTTGTGCTTCAAAACATCTTCTTTATTTAAGAAAACAAATATGCTTCTCTATTTAAGAAAATAAAGAGCTGGGTATAGTAGTGCCTTCCTGTAATCCTAGCTACTTGGGAGGCAGAGGCAGGAGGATCCCAAGTTCAAGACTAGCATGGGCAATTTAGCAAGACCTTCTCTCAAAATAAAAAACAACAAGGGCAGGGGATTAGTTTAGTGGAACAATACCCTTAGTTCAATCCCCAGTACCACACACACACACACACACACACACACACACACACACAGAGAGAGAGAGAGAGCGCGAGCGCGCACTAGCGAGAGCACAAGTGCGTGCGTGTGCTACCGAGCATCAGAGACTAGGAGAAATATTTGTGTGTCATATATCTAATAAAAGGACTTGTATTCAGAATACACAAAAGTCCCTAAACTCAATAAGACATAAGACCAATTTAAAAATAGGCAAAATATTTCTATTTGCTTGATTTATTTTTTCCCATTCCATTAAGTTTAGCCTTTCTGAATCATTGTTTTAAGTGTCTCCTAACTGCAGTTAGGTTTTGCTTTGTGAGTCAGCAGATTCTCACTGTTATGACTAATATGTTTGGTTTTATTTCTATATTAGGAAAGGCAATCCGCCCTGAGCACTACGTATACGCCCTGCAAGTTCTGGCTGACAACTACAAGGCTTATCCAGGGGCTCATACAGAGAGCACTTCTGGGAGCTAGTCACATAGTCAACTAAGTCTGTCAAGATAACCATAGTGTGACTGCCTCATAAGGGCTGGCTTCCCAAAGAAGACTTCCGTGTTACAGAGTAAGAGAAATGCTTTCTATAAAAGGTACCCAGAGGTCTTTGGTCCTGGCTTGCTTTGTAGCAAAACCCACTGCTTCTCTGGCCTGTCATTTGGCTTGTTCCATGCATTGAGAGGTAGGGTAAACCAATAAAATTATGCTGATGCTCCTGTTGCCTACTGTGTTGTAACAAACGGTCCTGCTCTGATCCATTAAATCATACAGAATTTCAGCACTTTTGGAGTTACATTATTACACCTTGCCATCTTCTGAGGTTGGAGTTCTTCCCAGATACAATTTAAAAATTATGAGCACTTTGTTATATTTATTGTTTCTTATTCTGTAAAATATATACTTTGCTTTTTAAAAATTCTAACATTTTAATCAGACATAACTTTCCTGTGTCCATATATGAATACACAAGCAGTGTAACTCCACATCATGTATGATCAAAATACACTTCACTGTCATGTATATCTAAAAAGTACAAATAATTTTTAAAAAATTCTGACATTTAGAAAGTTTTTCTTTGATTTTCCAGTGTTGGGATTGAACCCATGCTAGGCAATATTCTACCATGGAGCTATACCTTAACCCTGGTGGCTAATTATTAACTTTTAAACTTTTACTATCTGATTAATTTTTGTTAGGAGTTTTGGTATCCTTCAATACCTACTTAGTGTCTATTTGAAAATTAGCTTTTTATATTGTGTTTTTTCTACTGCCACATTTATTAATAAACTTAATTTTAGAGCAGTTTTAGGTCTACAGAAAAATGAAAAAGTACACAGAGTTCCCATATGCTTCCTTTCTCCTCTAATAAGTTTCACATCTTATATTTGTGAGTTACATTTGTTATAACTAATGGACCAACAGTGATACTTTAATACAATCATGGTTTAAACTGAGATTCAGTTTTGTTTTGTATAGTTATTTGACTTTTAAAAATTTTTTTAAATTGTCAGTGAATCTATTTTATATATACGTGGTGCTGAGTATGGGGAACGCATGCCAGGCAACTGCTCTACCACTGAGCCACAACTCCAGCCCCAGTTCTTTGACTTCTGATAAATGAATGTTACTCATCTACCATTATAGTAACATAAAAAACAATTTTATTGCTCTAAAAATCCCTCTAATTTACCTTTCCCTCTTTTGTATACAACTTCTGGCAGCCATTGATCTTTTTATTGTCTACATACTTTTTCCTTATCCAAAATGTCACATTTGTAGTCATACAGAATATTGCTGTTTCAGATTGGCTTCTTTCACTTAGGAATATGCATTACATTTCTTCCATGTGTTTTTGTAGTTTACTAGCTCATTTCATTTTGCTGAATAATATTCATTGTATGGATGTATGACATTTTCTTATCCATTTACCTATTAAAGAATGTCTGTACGTCCAATTTTGGGCAATTATGAATAAAGCTGCTGTAAATATTCCTGTGCAGGATTTTATATACAACTCATTTATCTAGGAGAGTGATGGATCATATACTGAAACTGTTCAGCTTGTTAAAAAAAAAAAAATGCCAAACTGTGGGTTCGATCCCCAGCACCAAAAAAAAAAAAAAAAAAAAAAGCCAAACTGTTATACAAAGTGACTTTACTATTTGCATTCCCATCAGCTATGAAGAATTCCTGTTGCTCCACATTTCTTACACATTTTGGTGTTTTGGGTTTTAGCCACTATAACAGGTATGTAGTTGTAACTAATTGTCTTAATCATAGTTCACTAATGACATACGACATTGAACATCTTTCCCATGCTTACTTATCATCTGTGTAGCTTCTTTAGTGATCTCTAATATTTTAATTGGTTTGTTTTCTTTTGCTGACTTTTAAGTCCTTTACATATTATGGATGTAAATTCTTTATCAGATGGGTCTTGTAAGTATTTTATCCCAGTCTGTGGTTTATCTTTTGAATTCTAACAACAACTTTGACAGAGAAGTTTTAAATTTTAATAAAGTGCAACTTCAATTTTTTTTTTTTCATGGATCAAACTTGGTGTTCTAGCTACAAAGTAATTGTCACAGTGTCAGCCCTCCAACTTTGTTCTTTAATCTTTTGGCAAATATTCTAGATCTTTTGCTATTCTTGATCTTTAGAATGAGTGTGTCAATATCCACAAAGTAACCTGCTGGCATTTTTTTGGTTTTTATGAGACAGCATTAAATCTATAGCTCAAATAAAGATATAGCTTGATAACAAACTTCATATCCATGGAGATGAAATATCTTTCCATTTATTTAGATCTGTGATTTCTTTCATGAGACTTTTGTAGTTCTCCTCACATAGATACTGTACATTTTTAGACTTATACACCTACATATTCATTTTTTTCTTGTGGGTGGTAAGGTAAATGAATTTTTTTTTATTTATTTAATTTTTTGATTCATTGAACACAAATGGAGTACAGCAATTGTTTTTCTGGTTGTACACAAAGTAGAGTCACCCCATCTGTGCATTCATACATGTACACGGGCAATGATGTCTGTCACACATACTGTTATTATTTTTATCCCCCAACCTCAACCCCACCCCTCCCTTCCCTCTATGCTCTCTATACTTTCTACATTCTTGCCATCATTCCACCCAACATTATGCATCATCATTCACTTATCAGAGAGACAATTCGGCCTTTGGATTTTTGGGATTGGCTAATCTCACTTAGCATAATAGTCTCCAACATCATCCATTTACCTACAAATGCCATAATTTTATTCTTCTTTATGGCTGAGTAATATTCCAGTGTGTATATATACCACAGTTTCTTTAGCCATTCATCTATTGAAGGACATCTAGGTTGGTTCCACAATCTAGCTATTGTAAATTGAGCAGCTATGAACATTGATGTGGCTGCATCACTGTAGTATGCTGATTTTAAGTCCTTTGGGTATAGGCCAAGGAGTGGGATAGCTGGGACAAATGGTGGATCCATTCCAAGTTTTCTAAGGAACCGCCACACTGCTTTCCAGAGAGGCTGCACCAACGTGCACTCCCACCAGCAATGTATGAGTGTACCCTTTCCCCCACATCCACGCCAACACCTGTTGTTGCCTGTGCTCTTAATAAAAGACATTCTAATTGGGGTAAGATGAAATCTTAAGGTAGTTTTGATTTGCATTTCTCTTATAACAAGGGATATTGAACATTTTTTCATAAATCTGATGATTGCTTGTAGATCTTCCTCTGTAAAGTGTCTGTTCATTTCCTTGGCCCATTTATTGATTGGGTTATTAGTATTCTTGGTGTAAAGATTTTTGAGCACTTTGTAGATTCTGGAGATTAGTGCTCTATCTGAAGTGTGTGTAGCAAAGATTTTCTCCCACTCTGAAGGCTCTCTCTTCACATTGCTGATTATTTCCTTTGCTGAGAAAAAGCTTTTTAGTTTGACTCAATCCCAATCATTGATTCCTGCTTTTATTTCTTGCGCTTTGGGAGTCATGTTAAGGAAATCTGGTCCTAGGTCAACATGATGAAGATTTGGACCTATTTTCTCTTCTATTAGGTTCAGAGTCTCTGATCTAATTTCTAGGTCCTTGATCCATTTTGAGTTGAGTTTTGTACAGGGTGAGAGATATGGGTTTAGTTTCATTTTGCTGCATATGGATTTCCAATTTTCCCAGAACCATTTGTTGAAGAGGCTGTCTTTTCTCCACTGTATGTTTTTGGCACCTTTGTCAAGTATGAGATACCTGTATTTATGTGGGTTTGTTTCTGTGTCCTCTAGTCTGTACCGTTGATCTACCTGTCTATTTTGGTGCCAGTACCATGCTGTTCTTGTTACTATTGCTCTGCAGTATAGTTGAAGGTCTGGTATTGTGATACCCCCTGCTTTGCTCTTGCTAAGGATTGTTTTAGCTATTCTGGGTCTCTTATACCTCCAAATGAATTTTATGATTGCTTGCTGTATTTCTATGAGGTCCGTCATTGGGATTTTAATTGGAATTGCATTGAATTTGTATAGCGCTTTTGGAAGTATGGCCATTTCGACAATATTAATTCTGCCTATCCAAGAACATGGGAGATCTTTCCATCTTCTCAGGATCTCTTTAAATTCTTTCTTTAGTGCTCTGTAGTTCTCATTGTAGAGGTCTTTCACTTCTTTTGTTAGATTGACTCCCAAGTATTTTATTTTTTTTTTTTTTGAGGTTATTGTGAATGGGGTAGTTTTCCTAATTTCTCTCTCAGAGGATGCATCACTTATGAATAAAAATGCATTAGATTTATGAGCATCAATTTTATATCCTGCTACTTTACTGAATTCATTTATGAGTTC
>JAJEJO010002059.1:7222-28324 GCA_020662805.1 Glaucomys volans
TTGGTGTGGAGCCCTATGGAGCACTCTTGATGTGCAGCCATATGGAGCACTCTTGGTGTGAAGCCATGGTGGAGCACTCTTGGTGTGGAGCCATATGGAGCACTCTCAGTGTGGAGTCCTATGGAGCACTCTTGGTGTGGAACCATGATGGAGTATTCTTGGTGTGGAGCCATGATGAGCACTATTGGAAAAATCTCAGCACAGCTTCCAAGTGTAGGAGCCTTTAACGAAACACAGACAGAGAACACACAGACATATTCCTTGACTAAGCACAACATTATAAGTGATTTGGGGGCTGCTTTCAATTAAGTACCTATACTTTTGATTATTATTTTTAAATTGCAATCATTTTTAAGCAATTTGGAATGTGGATTTTGGACTCAACATGCTCAGGTTGAAGTCCCAGCTCTGTCACTTACTAATATGTGACCAACTTACTTAAGCCTCTGTTCCTTTTTAACTCTATAAAATAAGAATCAAAATGCTTATCTCATGGCTTCAAATGAGGATGTAATGAAATAATATGTAAAATACCTAGCGTAATTTGAAAACTCTGGTCCTCTTTTCTGTATTGTTGCAAATGATAGAGACCTAACTCAAATTTGTTTTCAAAAGTCACAATCATGTGGGGGACTTACTGTTTGCCACCTTCTGGGAGAAACACTTCATCTTAATTATTTAATTGAAGGAATTAAATAGAGGGATCGATGGCACCTCAATTCCTCATCTTTCCACTTCGCTTTCTGAAAGTCAGCAAACTCATGGATCACTATAGACAAAACTCACGGACAACATCAACTTCTTCAGCAAAACCAGGAGAGAGAGTGTCCTTCAAAAGCCCAAGCCCAAATGTGAAAGTGCTAGTGGAAAACCCACAATGGTGCAATAGGAAGGAAGGGGGTTCTGAAATGCATTGCTAGCTGAGAGTCACTCTTGATGGCCAAACGAAGGTTGCACCACACAGGAGAACCGCTGTGTGCTCATCTGAGACCAAACAGTGAAAGTAGGAGGCTGAGAAGGGAAGTTGCTGTAGGTCCCAGATTCCATCTCTGTACGTGGAACGGCCAGCAAGCAGTACCAGCCCATAGCAAGGAGCACCACACAGCCCAATGTGTTTCTTTAATGGCCTTCCCTAAAGGATACAGAGCTCATGGCCAAGTCCAGGTCTGGGTCAGAGAAGGTGAGCTTGAGATATAGCTTGTCATGTCAGAAAATCAGAAAGTTTTCTAAGATAAACAGGGTTGTTGAGAAATGACATGGGAGGCATATGGCAGCACCACACTGGCCAAAATTGGGTTGATGGCATCAAAAAGCATAGTGAATAAGACAAGAAAAAGAAATAGAAGGCATCTAGAGCAACAAGAAGAAGTAAAATTCTTCCTATTTTCAGATGACAAGATCTTACATGGTAACATCCAAGGCTTCATTTATTGCAAGATGTTAGAATTAATAAACAAATTCAATAATGTCACAGAATCCAAAGGCAACATGCAAAAATGAGTGGTATTTCTATGTGCCAGCAGATTGTCTGCAAAGGGAATTAGGAAGACAGTCTTATTTATAATAGCACCAAAAGGAATGAAATACCTGGCGACTTTCTTACCCAAGGAGAGGAACTGCTTCTGCCCTGAGAATTGCAAAACGCTCGTGGAAGAAGTTAGGTCAAACAAGCACATGGAAAGATGCCCTCCTGCTCGTGCTTTGGAAGGCTTAATATTGTTGAAATGTCTGCACTTCCCAAAGCTATTTACAGATCCGGAGCCATTGCTATCAAAATCCCAAGGGCGACTGTACAGAAATAGGAAAACCGACTCTGTAATTCATCTTGAATTACTACAAGAGACCACAGATGGCCAGAACAGCCTTTACAAGGAAGAACAAAGCTGAAGGCATGACAGCAGTGAGGTGCTGGCGTGAAGAAGTCCCATGGAAGAGAATGAACCCATACGCGTGTGTTCAGCTGATCATCAACGACACACACAGGGGAAGGACAGTCTCATCAAGCGGTGCTGGAGAAACAGGCTACCCCCAAGCAAAAGAAAGAAATTGGACCCTTACTCTGTATCATACACAAAAATTAACTCATGTTGAATTAAATGGATTTGTAACATATGAAACTCCTAGAAGAAAACACAGCTCAGAGCTTCATGATGTAGTCTAGGCAAAGATTTCATGGACATGACACCAAAGCACAGACACCAAAAATAAACTAAGAAGTTCCTGCTCGGCCAAGGAAACAAGAACAGGAGAGGTAACCCATCCTGTGGAAGAAGGTGTTTGCAAGTCTCCAAAACACACAGGAACTCCGCCACACAAGAGG
This sequence comes from Glaucomys volans, assembly GCA_020662805.1. Classification (NCBI taxonomy): domain Eukaryota; kingdom Metazoa; phylum Chordata; class Mammalia; order Rodentia; family Sciuridae; genus Glaucomys; species Glaucomys volans. Next base: position 9,543 of record JAJEJO010002059.1, read on the forward strand.
AGTTACATAGACATTTCTCCAAAGAAGACAAGCAAATGACCAGCAGGTCTAGGAGCAGATGCTGGACATTGCCAGTCTCCAGGGGAATGGGAATCTAAACCACCCCCCTGTCGGGACAGTTATTATCAAAGAGGAAAGCAGAGCAAATGTCGGCAAGGATGTGGAGAAGCTCCGGCCAGCCCTTGCACACTGTGGGTGGAAATGCAAGATGGCGGAGCGGCTATGAAAACCAGCATGGAGGGTCCTCTGAATATAAAAATTGAGTATTCAGGTGATCTAACCATCCCACCAAATTTAAAATTTAAAAAAAATTATATAATCCAGGCTGAGGCAGTAGCTCAGTGGCAGAGCACTTGTCTAGCATGTGTGAGGTACTGGGTTCGATCCTCAGCACCACATAAAAATAAAGAAATAAAGGCAATCACACTTCTGGGCGTTTATCCATTATTGAATTGAAATGAGGATCTTGAAGAGAGATTGCCACTCCTGTGCTCATGGAAGCACTATTCACAGAAGCCAAGATGTGGCGACAACCTAATGTCCATGCACGTGTGGGTGGATAAAGAAGCAGGCAATGGAATATTATTCAGCCAGTCAAAAGAAGGAAATTCTGCAGCATGGAAGGGCATGGAGCACGCTATGTGAAATGAACCTGTCATGAGCTTCCAAATACTACGCAGGCCCACTTACATCATGGATATAGAGGAATCACATTCATAGAATGAAAGAGTGGAACGGTGTTTTCCAGGAGCCGGGGGAGAGGAATGGGGAGTTATGAATCCACAGACATCAAGTTCCAGTCAAGCAGGGTGAGTAAGTTCCAGAGATCTGCCGCCCAGTCCTGGGCTTCTTATCAGCAGTGACATATGGTACGCTTGGAGACTGGCTGAGAGAGTGGATCCCATGCTGTGCTCTTATAATAAGATTTAAAAATAACAAGTATAAATAAAATGTATTTAGCGTATAAAATTAATGACTTCGTAAAGATGCTAAAAAGGGAGAAAATGTGATAAAACATCACAAAGCGATCACTTAACAACTCCTTGCTTTTTGAATTGGTGATTAAAGTAAAGGATTGAATATTTATTCTGCCTTCCCAGTGGGAACTGATTGGCAGGAGAGCAAAGCAGCCCTTGATGAAGAAAAACTCCACCTTACGTAGGAAGACAGGCCACTGAGAGTGGAAAGAACAAGGGAGTCGGACACGCCATGTGGTCAGGCTGTGAATTATCAATCAGGGACATGGTGCCCAAGCACCACACACAAGTTGTTTTCTAATCATGTATCTGTTACCTCTTTCTGCGTAACAAACACCCCGACAAGGATAGTGGTCAAAACTATAGTCATTTCTTATCCTTCACTGCTACTCTGTGGTCAGCTGGTGGCTCGGCTGTGGCCGATGGATCTGGATGGCTCCTTCACAGGATGGCTGGATGGCTGAGGCCTCCCTCCTCGTGGTGTGTTGAGATGACCTGGAAGAGCTTCACTCGAGTCTCTAGGGGTGACGTGAGTGAGCCACCCTGCTGTGGCTCACCTCCTCTGGCAGGCTAGCCCGACTCTGCCTGGCAGGGTCTGATTGACACTGGGGCAAGCCCTGGCGCATGCCTATTCCAAGCCTCTGCGTCACATTGACTAGCTTCCTGCTGGTGGAAGGAGGTCCACTAGCTGAACTGAGGTTAAGGAGTGGAGAATGGGCTCAGTCTACAGCCAGCCTGACCAGGAGAGCCTTCTTCAGCGAAAGGGTGCCTCACAGCTGCACTGCATGGACGGTAGCCACCAGCCGTGGGCACTCAGCACTAAAAATGGGACTAAGGAACTGAGCTTTCAGTGTGAATCTGTTAGAGCTTAAATTGAAGTAGCCACATGTGGCTGATGGTCACCACACTGGATTGGTAGATACAGACACACCTATGGAATATTCTAGCCAGAAGCCATCCTCCCGGGCCCGTCCGTCCTCTAGATCTAATTCCATTTGTGGGACGTAGAGGGGGATAGCAATCAGTCACACAAACAACAGCAAGATGAATCTGGGAGCGTCGTCACTCTGCAGGGAAACCAACCAGCATCTTCAACAACCCGATGTCCTCGAAGAGGAAGTGCTGATGGATCTGGAGAAACAAGGGATGCAATAGGCAGATGTGTTTCTGGGTGTCATTGCTGGTAGGACAAGGGATTTGCAGGTTTCCTAGCTTAACTGGAAATTTGAATATGACATAAAATGCACTGGAGCACAAAGGTGAAGATCTTTGACCAAAAGAGATGCGTTCTGGAGCAGTTTGAAGAACGTCCCCTCCTATCAGGAAAATACAAATATGTGGATATACAAATAGAGCTACAAACACCAAGTTCAAGACGCAAATGCACCGAGGTCCAAAATACAGTGATTCTGAGGGCAGAAGGTGAAGCTTGCTTGCTTGTGGGTCTCTGTTTTCTAACATTGTATCAGTGTGAGCTGCTGCCTACATAACAATATATAAAAGGGTTGTTGGGAATAAAAGACAAAGTTGTTACTAAGTATCTCAGAAGTGCCAAAATGAGCAGATACTTTGTAAGTGTGTCCTCACCTGCCTGAGCCGCAGTGCCTCTGGCCAGACAGGGAACCTGGAGGAACTCAGTGCCTGCTGTGGACTCAGCCCACCTCCAGGATCTGGTGACCAGGTCACTTCCTCATGACCCGCAAAAGCTCCAGCCCTCCATTTGGCTTACGCAATCAGCATATGGCACTGGGCTGCATGTTCCAGACTGGTCTCGTGTGAACCACTTGCGTGGGCTTCCAGTTGTGTAGCCCGGTTTCCTCCAGAGATAAGCGCCCCAGGGACGGAATGCCGTGGAACAGAGAAAGTGCATCCATCGCTGCAGGCCCTGCCAGGTGTCCAACAGATAGGAGCGTATTGCAAGTTCCATCTATAAGTAATGACAGCATTTCAAAGGTTTACCGGAAATTGATAACACGGTGCTCTCTTTTTCTCTTTAACAGGTTGTACATATTTTAAAGCAACTCTAATATTAAATATACATCAAACTCTTCTTATAGAAAATGTAATCGCTGAGTGGAAGACGATTATATTTATAAATGGCTCATTGTTACCTTTTATGCAATTGCAGCTGTGCGTCATAGAAGTTTCAGGATGTGTTTGTTGCAGAAAGCTTATTCAAGGCCATCAAGGAAAAGGAGCTTCTGATGGTCATTTTTGCTTTTTTTACCTTTTTGCAAAATTTCCAAATTGCCGCTGTTGTGATTAAAATCTAGATTGCCACTAGTGTGTCTTGGAATTACGTGGCTATCTTTTAAGATAAACAGGTATTATCATTTGTGAGTTCTAAGCCCATTTAGGTGACTTTATCTTTCTAGCAGCAGCTGAATAATTAAATAGCCAGGCAAGAACTTTTATTATCCCCCAAATCTGCCATTGAGCATTCACAATGAAACAAATGGATGCATTTCTCTTTGGGATCCATTAGGGAGAAGGAAGAAGTTTGCAACTCTTTAAAGTATTGCAAACAGCAGTTGTTCAAGTGCTCAGTTCGATCCAATAAAATGAAGTGAAATCGACTTCTCTCCCCATTTATACTCTTTATGTCTTGCTGAGATTGCTGCCGCACCTACACCCTAAATTTCCAAAGCATTAAGTCATCGCTTCGTTGTCTAACTTCTCTTTGCGCCATATGAGTTTTTCCCTTAAATTCGAGACTAAACACAGGATTTAACAAGTTCAGGAAACCGTCTTATTTTCTAAAGAGCATTTGTTACTGCCAGCCTCTGAAAACATTCCCATCTCATTGTAGCTAATTCACCAATGGCACACGACATGGCACCTTTGATATAAGTAAGGAATAATGAAGATTTGTGTGTTGTGCCCTCTGCCTTCCGGTTTCGGGTCGCCTCTGGGTTGCTGATCCAGGGATCCAAGGTTTTTCATCTGGATGTGATGGTGGAGGGGAGCCCAGGAGGAGAAACAGCCTGCAGAGCTGGGCCGTGTGCGTCCACAGGATCCCTCTCTTGTCCACGTCAAGGCTTGCAATGTGTCAGGCTCTGCTAGGTGTCAGGGTCACATCCTGGGCAGTGCAGTGCTCGTATGGAGTGCTCTCACCAGCATCAATTAGTCAGTCGATTAACCAGCGTCGTGCAAAGTGCATGGAATACAGACAAAGTTTGTAACAGGGTGACCTCGCCTGTGGGGGTCAGGAGACGGGGCTGAGTGGAGGAAGCAGCTAGGAAAGGTTACCTCAGTCGAGATCAGGAGAGCAGGAAATGGGCAGCAGAGACTCTTAACATGGACCCTGCATGCCGTGCAAAGGACCTGAGGTGCTAAGGCACAGGACAGATTGAAGAATGGCCAGTGGAGCTGCAGTACACAAGATAGAGTGTGGGGACGGGGGAGTGCTGGCCTGAAAGGGGCAGAGGCCCAGGACACCAGCCGGCCACAGAGAGACCAGAATGACGTGGCTGCCAGGGGCCAGTGGGCGTGGAAGCACGCTGGGCTTTGGTGTGGAGGGAGCATACTCTGTCACCAGAGTTGGAGCAGCCATGCCCAGTGTGTGGGGATCAGTAGGGCCCTGGAGGCCGAGCAGCCGGCCCCAGGGTTTCCAGCACATTCTGAGGGGCTGGTGCGTGGACGTGAGTGAAGAGGACACAGGAGCTGGGTCACGTTGGAGGAGTAAGAGAGAGGAAGGAGGCTGCCCTTGAGAGAGAGAAATGGAAAATAAGGTCACAGAGAGGAGCCCAGGCTGGTGGCGCTCTTGCCCAGGCCTGGGGGAGCTGGGGAGCAGTCAAAGTGTCCCTCCAGGTGGCACGTCCCCAGCATGACTGGCCCCAGTGTCCATGCCTGTGCCGCTGCTGGCCTCCTTCCCTGTTCACCTCCCTGCCTGTCCCCTTCCTGATGCGTCTCCCAGATCGACCACTGGACCTGACATCTGACCTCGGGGTCCGCTGCTGGGAGAGAAGACCCTGAGACGGCGGGGTGGGTGGAGACAGCTGGCCCTGTCCCAGCCTTTGGCGACCCGAGCTCTGGAGGAAGCACTGGGCGTCACTCTGCCCTGTGTTGAACCCCACGCTGCTGAGTCTCTCCGAGGAGGAGAGGGGCTGGCAGGAAGACGGCGGAGTGGCCCAGAGGAGGACACGGTGGGACAGAGGGGTCTGGAGAGCTTTTGGAACAGCTGCTCATAATTGTGGGAGCAAATTTCTGCCTTTGAGAAGTTGTGGACGGAGGAGCAGCGCACGTGATGTGTGACAGCCGTCCTGGTTTCTGTCACTCCTTGCCTCGTGTGGCAGCGTGGTCACTGCAGTAGGAGGTCGGGCAGCTCGGCTCGCACAGCAGGCCGAGCAGCTCCGCCGGCAGCGTTTGAGGGTGCGTCTGGGTCCGCTGCCAGCCGTCTGGGTGGCATTTCACCCAGGCGATGAGAACAGGGTGCTGCCTTCCAGCTCGAGCCCCTTACCAAACATTAATTGGGAATTGCGTCCTTACTGTTACGTTCAGGATGGGGAAGGGGACATAGAGGAGCAAAGTGACCCGCTTGCTTTCTGGTTGCTTCCGCTGCTGATGGCGGGTCCGAGGTGGCGGGAGGTCCAGGGAGCGCCTCCCCTCCAGCGTCCCCCTGGCAGGGATGGAATTAGAAGGGAGCCTGATCCATGGGCCTGCTCCCTGGGTGGGGTTTCCTGATGGACAAGGAAATGCCGTCGGAAGGAAAGGGCAGGTTTCCTGAGGAGTTTGGCTTCTTCCGGGGCCCGCAGCTCACGTGGTTCAAGGGGTTTATGACACAGATTTGTCTTTCCTGTGGTTCACGGGCCTCAGGGTGCGGAAGGGACCGAAGGTGCAGGAGGCACCAGCTGCCGCCAAACCCGCAGGATCGTGGGGTGCATGAGGGACACCGTTTGAAGGAAGTCTGGCCTCGGCCGGGTGCAGTGGTGCTCACTGTGATCCCAGCAGCTCGAGGGCTCAGGAGGGAGGACGGCAACTTCAAAGGTTTTGTGGGATTTCGCCAAGCAACTTAGGGAGACCCTGTCTCTAAATAAAAAACAGAAGGGGCTGGGGATGTGGCTCAGTGGCCAATCACCCCTGGGTTCAATCCCTGGTGCCAAAAAAATTAAAAAATAAAGGAATTTGTTTGGGCCAATAAAATTAATTCTTCATGTTTTTTCATTTAAAAATTTATTATTATTATCATTATCATTATCAGGATCACTGCAGGATTGAACTCAGGGGCACTTAACCACATCCCCAGCCCCTTTTATTGTTTATTTAGAGATGGGGTTGCACTAAGTTGCTTAGGATCTTGCTAAGTTGCTGAGGCTGGCTTTGAACTTGCGGTCCTCCTGCCTCAGCCTCCTGAGCCACTGGAATTACAAGCTTTATTTTTTTTATTTATTTATTTTTTTTGAAGCATGGTTTCCCCATGTTGCCCAGGCTGGCCTCAAACTCCTGGCCTCAAGCTGTCCTCCAACTTCAGCCTCCCGAGTAGCTGGGATGCCAGGTGCGTGCCACCCCTGGCTGCACTCTGTATTCTTGAAGGTCTTATCAGATTCAAATCATTAAATCTAAAAAATGAGTGTTTTCCCTTTTGTTTCTCTTTCATCTTGAGCAGATGATTTTCCCTTCCACTGACAGATGCTCTTGAGGGTCGATCTTCAGAGAGCACATCAGTTCGCCTGGGAGGCCCTAACAAAGCACCGCTGACTGGGTGGGTGGCTCCTCACTGTGCTGGGGGCTAAGCCCAAGGCCCAGCTGCACAGGTCTGGCGGCTCCTGAGCCTCTCTCCTGGTGTGCAGGCGCTGGCCACCTCCCCGTGCCCTCACGTGGCCTTCTTCTCTGCTCGGCTGCCCTGGGGTCTGTGTCCAGATTTCCTCTTCTCATAACCCATCAGTCACATTGGAATTACCCCCTCCCCAAGGACCCTAATCCAATTCCAACCTAATCACCTAATCATTTTAACTTGATCACCTTTGGAAGGCTCTCTGCCAATCCTTCATAGTACCTAGGGTTGAGGCCAGCCGTGTGACCTTTCTTAACCTTCCTGACCGCTTTAAAGACCTGTCTGCAAATGCAGTGGCCTTCTGACCTGCTGCACTGGGGACTTCCACACAGGCACCTCAGGGTGTCCGAGACACCCTGGGCCAGCTCCGGCTCCTTTGAGCTCTCTTACTTGAGCGCGTCCTAGGCCTTGAGCTTTGTGTCCTGCTTGTGGAATCCAGTTCCAGCGAGATCCCTGTGGAGTCAGGGGAGAGGAGTTCCTGCTCTTGAGGTCTGGCCAGTCCCCACCCTCCATGCATGGTGTCTGTCACCCAGGTCCCCCGCCAGCAGGAATCCTCTGGAGCAGCCCAGCCAGAATCCTCCTGGGCCCTGAGGTTTCCTCTTGGTGATTTGTACCCTGAGCCACCCTGCCCGGTGGCTGTGCTCATCCCTGCTGTCCTCAGAGAGCCCAGCTGTAGGCCCAGGTCTCTCTTCCCCTGTTGTCATTGTGGTTGGAACAACAGCAGAGAAGATGGAAGAGTGCACACCTGCGACCCTCTGAACGGAGGTCAGTAAGGTCGTATCCACCTCTTTGTCCTCAGCCCTTCTCAGGCAGAGCTTGACCTTTCCAGCCAAGGCGAGAACCAACCGCCCTCATTTGCTGCCCTGCATCTGAGACAGGCTCCCTTAACCCGCTGCTGACCCAGCCCTCCAGCCCAGCGTGGCGCGCGCAGCTGGGCAGAAGCGGAGGCAGAACGCGGGCTCTTGGACCGTCAGACGTGTATTTGCAATCTTCCCCCTGTCAGATTGCAGGTAGGGAACTTCTGCCCCCCCCGGCTTTGGTTTCCCTGTTTTAAATGGGGTGTTTTGCGATGAGGACAAAAGAAGTGGAGGCGAGCCCAGTGCTTGACACACTGCTGGCACTCAGCAACCTCATCTGCTCTCCTTGCTGAAGATCATCAAGCTGATGCCTGAAACTGACAGGCCAGGAATGCAGAGCTCGGTGTCCTACTCTGGACTGCTGACACTCTCTGTAAACCCCTTCTTCATTTCAGGCAGCTTGTCATTTGTGTGAACAACTGCCTAAAGATGCACCTTCAGGCTATGGCATGTAGTTGAAGGACTTCTACACTTAAAATCTGTATCAGTCAGTTTTGCATTGCTATAATAAAACACCTGAGACTGGGTACTTACAGAGAAAAGAGGTGTTTATGTGTGTGGATGGGGGATTCTTGGGATCCAGTCCCTTGGATCCAGACCCTTGGGATCCAGGGTCACTCTACTTCTGAGCTACATCCTCAGCTCTTTTCTTTTTTTGAGACAAGTGCTCGCTAATTTGCTGAGACTGGCCTGGAGTTACAAGCCAGTGCACACCTGGGGTTACAGGTGTGCACCACCAAGCCTGGCCTGGAAAGAGGTCTCTTTAGCTCACAGGTTCAGAGGCTAAAGTGTAAGGTCAGGTGGCCCCACTGCTTTGGACTCTGTGGCATCGTGATAGGGACCAGTGGGAGAGGGGGAGACCCCCAGTGAGACAGGAAGCCAGACACCAGAGGGCTGGTCTTCCAAGAGGGAGTCCCACAGAAGTCCTTAATGCCGAGGGAAGCTCCTCCAGTGACCCCAGGGCTCCCACCAGGCCCCACCTCTTAAAGACCCCACCACCTCTCCACCTGGCCACCCTGGGGACCAAGTTTCCAACATAACACCCTTTAGGGGATAAACCACATCCAAACCAAAACACGGTCCATCTGACTTTGTCTCACAGAAAGCTCAGGGCAAAGAAATTAAAAGGAGGACTCCTCCCACCTCTCCTTCCTGTACTAACGATGGGGGGACGGCGGGCGCCAGCACCCACTGACTCTCGGGTGAGCTGCAGCTCATCTAAAGCCAGGGATGAACTTGCGCTCAGACGCGGTGCTGCGGCCTCAGCGCGGTGTCCACTCCAACAGCGGTCATGCTTCTTGTTGCAAAGCTGAAAATGTGGCTTTGTTCCCTTGGGCTTCCATTTAGAAACGAGTGGCTCCTTAATTATCTTCTTGACTGCAGAATAGATGACGTTTCGCTCCATTATCCCATCGGTGAGTCACCTGGAAGGGGCCTCATTGGTGAAAACCAAGGGTCACCGCTCCTTCCAGGGCATTTCCTGCTTATTAACCCCCGTGGGTTTGCTACTGTATTGTGAGAGGTTTGGATGTAATTTCATCAAAAATGTCATCTCGAAGCCGGATGTGCTGGAGCATGCCTGTCACCTAGCCACCTGGGAGACTGAAGCAGCCGGACAGCAGGCTTGTGGCCAGCCTGGGCCACTCCGGGAGACCCTGTCTCTAAACACGAAGCACTGTGATGCAGCTCGGTGGTAAAGCACCGGGTTCAGTCCTCAAAACAAAAGAAAAATAAACAAAAAATGCCATCTCTCCCCTCGGCTGGAGCGACAGGCCTGGGCAATTGTACCTGGGTTCCCGTCAAATAGCAAGGTTTAAGAGAAGCATGGCATGCTGGGCATTTGTTGCTGTAAGAAAATACCTGAGAAAAACAACTTCAAGGTGGAAAGATTTATTTTGGCCCGTGGTTTCAGGGGTTTCTGTCCCTGATGGGCTGGACAGTTGCTCTGGGCTTGTGGTGAGGCCGATAAGGTATGTTAAGAGCCGAGCTGCTTACCTCCTGGCAGGCACAAAGGAGAGAGGAGGCAGCCAGGGACAGGGCAGAGCCCCCAGGGGTTGCTGCCGAGGACCTGCTCCTTCAGCTAGGTCTCAGCCCCTGGTTCCCGCTCCTCCCGTGGGCCATTCAGCTGTGAACCCATCGGTGGATTCATCCTCAAGATCCAGGCACTTCCCCGAAGCTCCACCTCTGATCGTGACTGCACTGGGGACCCAGCCTTCTGCACATGAGCCATTGGGGACATATAAGATCCAAACCATAGCACCCGATTCCTCTCCCCCCACGATCGATTGGCAATTGGGAATCCCTTGCCAATCAGAAGGATGTGAAACCTGCCACTATAGTTAGGTTTCAGAAGTTGGTGAATATCCTCTGGATGAGCAAAGTTTCAGGCACGGTCACTTGAAGTGCGGGTTAAGCTGACCTCAGCCGTGTCTGCTTTTCCTTAGTTTTCAGACTCTCGGAAGCTGATTCATGGAGTTATTTTTAAGAGTCTCGCTAATTAGCAGGGCGGCCTGTCTGAATGCCCAACCTCTGTGCTCCTTCTGACAAGGCCCGTCTGGGTTTTCCTGACTTCTAGTACCTTCCGGTGAGTGAAGGAGCGGTGCACTCCTTGTTGGAGGCAGGATGGCTCAGTGTTTATTTCATCTCTCCCTGAAATGCTTTGCTCCCTTTTGTGAGCTCACTGGGGTTCTTGAAGGTCTTTTCCAATGGCAAAGGCACGGCCTTTCTCCTCCTGTTAACAAAAGCCTCCTCTTCTGCCTTCTTTTGCGCCACCCCCTTCAATAGAGCTTGTTAAATGGAAGCAGCAAAGAGAATGATTTATTCATAGGAGACACACCTTGGAATGAATTGCCACCCACACCCACGCACTCAATGGATCCAGTACGATCAAACAAAGGGAAGCCATCGGGAAGAATACCTGCCCCCTGGCAGCGGGTTCACCTTCTAAAGGAAGGAGGAGGAAACCCATTTCTAAGTGGCCTGCGGGACTGGACAGGGTCGAGTGCTGGGTCCAGGCAAGCGTTCTGTTGTGGTAGCAGATCATTTTTCAATGGAGACCGTAGTTGAGGGTATTTTGCTGTTTGGTAAGGGGGCTCTCTTCAATAAGTGTGAAATTCTCCAAAGTAGCAGCAACTCTAGAGGAAACGCAGCCTGATTGGATGTGGCATCAAGGCACCCGATGAATCGTCACCCAGGGGAAGGATAACGAGGAGTGGAGGGAAGGAGCAGTGGGACCAGAGGCCTAGCAGTAGCGGAGTGGCCAGGGGTCCGCAGCCTGCCTTCCTGGGCCCTGTCAGTTGCAGGATTGCATAGGGAAGGGACAGAAGGGGCGAAAGAAGAAGGCAGAGCCACGCAGTCCTGGTCAAAGGGTGGCCGGTGAGTGGCCCCTCAGGAGGCCAAGGAGCCCTGTCGGCCATGTGAAAGTGGCCGCTGCCTGGGGTGGTCGGCCTCCCTCCTGGCATGTTTGTCCATCACATCCGAGATCCTGGACCCCAGGATCATGGCAGGAGGGCCTGACTCAGAGAGAAGGTAAGTCAGAGGCAGCTGGGGTTAGGAGACCACCCGGCGGCCCTCGAGGTCAGGGCCATGCATGGAGGCTCACGGGTACTGCTCGACCCATGGCTGCAGCTTGATGATCAGCTGATCTGACATGTCTGCAAGCCACCTGTTGCTCTTATCCTGGTGCCTGCAGCCTGGAAGGGGGGCCAGGACCAGTTTTAGATGAACACCCCTGAAATGGTGGGCCCGTCTGCAGAGCTGAGCGGGAATCTGACTCCAAGTCTGCGGGAGCCCAGGGACTGGGGTGCAGGCGGCAGAGGGCCAGGGTTTATCCGCGGACGCCTGCAGGCCCAGGTGAAGGGTCAGTGCTTCAGCAAAGGCAGCCTCCGCGTCCCTGCTACAGCGGGACTTGGGGAAGTCCCGCCTGCTCTTTCCTGAGTGCTCACGTTTGCTGCCGGGGGTCTCAGGGCCACCTGCAAATGCTGTGAAGAATTCAGGCCCACACAGGTCCTCCTGGGGAGCTTCTGAGAGGAGAGGACGCGCTTGCCGGAGGGGATGCTGTTAGGTTAGGACATGACTATTCTGGACCTTGTTGAAGCCTAAAGCAAAACGCGATGACTGAATATGACCTTGAACAGAACTTCCGAGTCACAAGGACTCTCTACCACTCTCTTCAGAGAGGAAAGAAAGAGGCAGCGTGGAAACCATCGCACTGAGCATTCTTTTCCTGGATCTGGATCCTTCCTAGTCTCACCACCCAAGGGGCTGAGCCACTCTCTCTGGGCACTCCTTGTCTCGCTTGTGAGATGGAAATATCAATACTGACCTCACAGAGCTGGGCATGTAGAGCTCTTCACAAACATGCTGTTCTAAGTGTCCCCTCTGATGAAGACATCAATCCGTCTTGGCCACCAGCCAGCCGCAGGCCCAAGGCCATCAGTCACAGGCTGGCAGAATGCACAGATGTAGCAGATCCCCCATGGCGGCCATCTGAAGATGACTGGAGTGTGGCCAACCATGGGGAGAAGCAAGGGGGTGAGTTTGCTAGCCAGCCTTTGCCTTCTTGTAGTGACCACATGTTATGGTTTGGATGTGGGGTGTCCCCAAAAAGCTCACATGAGAGGCAATGAAGAAGGTTCAGAGGAGAGATGACCGGGTTGTGAGAGCCTTAACCCAGTCAGTGATTTAATCCCAGTGGGATTAACTGAGTGGTAACAGAAGGCAGGTGGGGTGTGGTTGGAGGGAGTGGTTCATTGGGGGAGTGACTTGGGTATATATTTGTATCTGGAGAGTGGAGTCTCTCTGCTTCCTGGTGATGTGAGCTGCTTCCCTCTGCCACGCTCTTTGCTATGATGTTCCGCCTCACCTGGAGCCCTGAGGAATGGAGTTGGCCTTCTGTGGACTGAGACCTCTGAAACCGTGAGCCCTCAAATCAACCTTTCTCCTCTATAACTGTGCTGGTCAGATCATTTAGTCACAGCAGTGAAATAGCTGACTAAAACATACACAGGGCCGTACACTTTCAAAATTGAATACATTTTTTTTTCAATATACATGATAGTACGGTATATTTTGACATATTATGTATGGGGTGCAATCATTACAATTTTCATTCCATTCTTGGGGTTGAACAGATGTGGAATTACACTGGTCATGTATTTATATGTAAGTATAGGAAAGTGATGTCTGATTGATTCCACTCTCTCTCCTATTCCCACTCCCCTCCCTTCCCTTCATTCCCCTTTCTCTAATCCAATGAACTTCTATACGTCCCTGCCCTATCCTCCCTTGTTATGGGGTTAGCATCCACATGTCAAAGAAAACATCTGACCTTTGATTTTTTTGGTATTGGCTTATTCTATTTAGTATGATATTCTCCAGTTCCATCCATTTACCAGCAAAATGTCATAATTTCATTCTTTTTTTTATAGCTGAGTAATGTTCCATTGTGAATATATATCACATTTTCTTTATCCGTTCATCTGTTGAAGGGCACCTAGGTTGGTTCCATAGCTTGCCTATTGTGAGTTGAGCTGCTGTAAATATTGATGTGGCTGTATTGCTGTAGTGTGCTGATTTTAAGTCCTTTGGATATAAGCCTAGGAGTGGGATAGCTGGGTCAAATGGTGGTTCCATTCCAAGTTTTCTAAGGAATCTCCACACTGCTTTCCAGAGTGGTTGCACCAATTTGCAGTCCCACCAGCAATGTATGAGTGGACCTTTTCCCCCACATCCTCGCCAACACTTATTGTTACTTGCATTCTTGATAACTGCCATTCTGACTGGAGTTTTAATTTGCATTTCTCTAATTGCTAGAGGTGTTGAACATTTTTTCATGCCTTTTTGACCATTCATATTTCTTCTGTGAAGCATCTGTTCAGTTCCTTAGCCCATTTATCCATTGGGTTATTTGTTGTTTTGGTGTTAAGCTTTATGAGTTCTTTTATGTCCTGGAGAGACATGCTCTATCTGAAGTGCCTATGGTAAACATTTTCTCCCATTCTCTAGGCTCTCTGTTCATGTTCTTGGTTGTTTCCTCTGCTGTGAGGAAGCTTTTTAGTTTGATACATCCCATTCATTGATTCTTGACTTTACTTCTTGGGCTTTAGGAGTCTTATTGAGGAAGTCTGCTTCGGTGTCAATGTGATAGAGCGTTGGGCCTGGTTTGTCTTCTAGTAGGTAGAGGGTCTCTGGCCTAATGCCAAGGTCCTTGATCCACTGTGAGTTGAATTTTGTGCACGGTGAAACACAAGGGTTCAATTTCAATCTACTACATACGCTGTAGATCTACTACATCTGTTGAAGAGCTATCTTTCCCCCAATGTATGTTTTGGCGTGTTTGTCTAGTATGAGATGACTGTATTTCTGTGTCTTCTATTCTGTTCCGTTGGTCTTCAATTCTATTTTTGTGCCAATACCATGCCATTTTTGTTACCATAACTCTGTAGTATGATTTAAAGTCTAGTATTGTGATTCCTCCTGCATTACTTTTCTCACTGAAGATTGCTTTGGCTACTCCGGGCCTCTTATTTTTCCAAATAAATTTTGTGACTGCCTTTTCTATTTCCTTGAAGAACATCATTGGAATTTTAATTAAATCTGTGTAGTGCTTTGGGTAGTGTGGCCATTTTGACAATGCCCTCTTGAATTTCTTTCTTTAGTGTTTTGTAGTTTTCATCATAGAAGGTCTTTCACCTCTTTTGTTAGATTTATTCCCAAGTGGGTTTTTTTTTTTCTTTTCCTGAGACTATTGTGAATGGAATAGTTTTCCTGATTTCTCTTTCAGCTGATTCATCCATGGTATATAGGAATGCAATTGATTTATGGGTGTTAATTTATATCCTGCTACTATGCTGAATTTGTTTATGAGTTCAAGTAACTTTTTGGTGGAGTTTTTTTTTTGGGGGGGTATCTTTCAAATATAGAACCATGTCATCAGCAAATAGTGATAGTTTGAGGTTCTCTTTTCCTATTCCTATCCCTTTAATTTCTTTCATCTGTCTAATTGCTCTGGCTAGGGTTTCAAGGACTCTGTTGAATAGAAGTGGTGAAAGAGGGCGTCCCTGTCTTGTTCCAGTTTTTAGAGGGAATGCTTCCAATTTTTCTCCATTTGGAATGATGCTGGCCTTGGGCTTAGCATAGATAGGTTTTACAATGTTGAGATATATTTCTACTATCCCTAGTTTTTCTAGTATTTTGAACATGAATGGGTGTTGCATTTTGTCAAATGCTTTTTGTGCATCTATTGAAATGATCATGTGCTTTTTGTCTTTAAGTCTGTTGATGTGATGAATTATGTTTATTGATTCCCATATGCTGAACCAACCCTGCATCCCTGGGATGAACCCCACTTGATCATGGTGCACTGTCTTTATGTTTTTGTATGCGATTGGCCGGGATTTTATTAAGAATTTTTGCATCTATGTTCATGAGGGATATTGGTCTGAAGTTTCCCTTTTTATTGATGTGTCTCTGTCTGGTTTTGGTATCAGGGTGATACTAGCTTCATAGAATGAGTTTGGAAGGGTTCCCTCCTTGACAACCAGCTGGGATCACGTTTTTTGTTATTAGAATTATAAAGGACCCCAGTCTGATCTAGGTGGAGTTTTTGCATTGATTCTGAAGGAAGGTTCTCAATACCTGTTGCAATGATCTTTGCTTTAGATCAAATATTTGGTTCCCCAGCAACTGGCAGAATAATGCCGTCCCCCAAAACTGTCCCCTCCAGGAAGGGTGTCCATGTTTAGCAAATAAAATACAAGATGCCTAATTCAACGATGAATCGTATTTTAGCATAAGTATGTCCCCAGAACTTCATGGGACATACTTATGCACAGGCTGAAACTATCAGAAGCTGAAACTGCATTAAAGGCGCCTAGACCAGCCGACAGCCTGGCTTAGCCTCGCCCAATTTGAATGTGTGCAGAGCATTAGCTACAGTTGGGCCAGATTGTCTGGCACGAAGCCTATTTGTAGGACAGGGTTTGGTATCTCATGTGCACACACATGAATTCTGTAGACACAATGGGATGGAAAACACAAACATAATTCCCAAAACATGCTGCATGGTAGGGCACCGTTGAGGATGTGACTTTCCCTGAGTGGCACCTGCAGCTCACTGCCACCGTCCAGCATATCAGCAGTGGGGTACCTCTTGTCACTAGCCCCTGAAAAGGTCCAAAATCAAAATTCCAAGTATGGTTTCCACAATGACTGTCACTTTGAAACCGTCGTTAACTCAAAAACATCCTAAGGTGAACCACTGTACCTTGGGGACTCTCCATACTTTAAAGTTACTCCATTCAAAATTCAGATTTCAGTGAGGGACTTGGATTTGGCCTGGTGGTTCCATCTCAGGCACTGTGCCTGGCTGAGAGGTCCCTTCTTGTATCCTCTGAGAAACCCCAAGAAGCTGCAGAACCCTTGGAGGACCACAGGGGTGGCCATAGGCATCCTCAGAATAGGACAGAACTTGGCTGCTTCGGGCAGGAGCCTGCTGGTCAGGTGGGACCCTGGAGCTGCCCCTCTTTGCACATGATCACCAGAGCAGGGCTGTTTCCCTGTGTGAGGACTGACCAGCGGAAGCCAAGTGCCAGAGCCACGTTCCCCACTTGCAGATTTAGCAATGTCAGCAGCCAGAGGTAGCCCAGGCCTCCTCCTGGTGAGCTCAGTGGGACCGTATGAATTTGACTATGAACTCAACACCCTCTGATCGCCTTTCAAAGCTCTTTGCAATCAATTAACACTGCTGCTTAAATCAGATGAGCTTGCTCTTTTATATATACTCTCTCCTGGATTTCCTGTCCACACCAGCCTTTGATTTTAACTCTCTGTTGTTTTCTGGATGAGAATTAATCAGCACCATTTAGCTCAGGAGCATGTAGATGCTGTTCGATTTTCTAGGTAAGTCCTCTCTAATTTCTTGCTGTCAGAATAATAGTTGTTACTTTCGTCACGATTTGTTTCTGAGATTTTTGGATCTGGCTTCCAAATAATTTGAAACTTCAGTTGTAAATTGAGTCTGTGATGTTGTTTTTCGAATGCCATTTTGGAGGTGGATTATTAAATGTTATATGGGGAAATGTCCAGTGAGTTATCAGTTTATTCCATTTGCTAAATATCAATTCAGGGTCATAAACATGATGACGCAGAGGGAAGAATTTCAAGAACTCTGGGTGATTTTGATCATCTAACACATAGCAGAGCCACCAGAGAGCAGAGCACATATAAGAAAATTAAAGACGTTATTGGTTATGAATCAGGAATAGCTTTATTCTCTTATAAAATGTGGGTAGGGGGAAATGATGTCATTTTATTGTCAAAGATGCTATGTGAAAGCTTTTGCTGGCAAAACCAAATGGCTGCATAACTTCAAATTGATCTTAAGCTCTATTTCAATGTTTTAAATAAACTTACAGATGTTTAATGTTATAAAAGCGTTAAGTAGGAATGTTGGGTGTTATAATAGTGAAAGGCACCTTACATACATTCAAATCCTAACTCTCCAGCAGCCTGGCAAGGTAAGTTCCACTCTTTTTTTTTTTTTTTTTTTTGAGAACCAGGGATTGAACTCAGGGACACTCGGCCACTGAGCCACATCCCCAGCCCTATTTTGTATTTTATTTAGAGACAGGGTCTCACTGAGTTGCTTAGGGCCTCGCTAAATTGCTGAGGCTGGCTTTGAACTCGCGATCCTCCTGACTCAGCCTCCCGAGTCACTTGGATTACAGACGTGCGCCACCACGCCCAGCTAGTTCCACTCTTTCATTTGACAGATGAGGAGACACCCAGAGATACTGAACCATCTGCCTCAGGGCGCCATGTTGGTTCAGGACAGCTCAGACTGGAACTCGGGTCTGGCTGGCAGGAGTTCACGCACTTTCCCTCTCTTAGCTAAAAGAGCATCAGACCAAGATGATGTGATGATAAAAGGTGTGTAAACTTCTTTCCAAAAAAGGATGAGAAGCAGCATCAGCTAATATAAAAAGTAAGCCAAGGAAAAAGTACAGAAGAAAAGATAGCTTAGGAAGTTGATGTGACCTTGCAGTGAGAAATTACTTTAGGCGAGTCTAAATTTAGCTCTGAGTCTCCTAGCAGCCAAATAAAAAGGAAACAGCAAATAGAATCATGTATTTCTTTTTAACAGTGCAGTGGTGACCAGGGGCAGTGGTGCCTGCCTGTAATCCCGGTGACTCAGGAGCCTGAGGCAGGTGGGTTGTAAATTTGAGACCAACCTCAACAACTTAGTGAGACCCTGTCTCAAAAGAAAAAAATAAAAATAAAAGGGACTGAGGATGTGGCTCAGTGAAAGAGCACTTGCCCAGCAGGTGCAAGGCCTGGGTTCTATCCTCAGTTCCACCAAAAAAAAAAAAAAAAAAAAAAATGCAGTTGCAGGCAGGGTGGGATAGTAAATAAACCTGTCTGCAAAGATGCTCTTTTCCTTCAAGGATCTGATGGAGGAATTCGTGGCCTAGTTTTTTTATTTACAGAGATGCTTGTTAATCCAATGAGTATTACCTTACTTCGTATTTGGTTTCCTGGAAATACAGTGAGTTTCATGGAAAGGAATTCTGACTGAGGCTGAGCTGCGTTTGAAATCACAAATTGTCATTTAAACAACATATTTTGCATATTTAGATGCAAAAACAGATCTAAAATGCATGTTTTTGCATTTTAGATTCAAAAATGGACTTTGTAATGTAAGCCATCTTTGTATGCCAAGGGAGGAGCACTATATTGCAACCCCTTGAGGCTCTTTAGGCAACAGGCTGACCGGCTGGTCTGGATAGTGCCGCTTGGCAATCTTAGGTAGGAGTCCGCCAACTTTCCCTCTGAAGAGCCAGGGAGAGAAGATTTGAAGCTTTGTGAGCCTGCGATGTCCGTGGCAGTGATTCACCTCTGCTCTTTAGAGAATGATGGTCCCTGGTGCATAAATGGAGGAGTGTGGCTTGGTGCCAATACAACTTCGTTTGCAAAACAGGCCAAAGGCCAGGCTTGGGTGATGGGTGCTTCTTGCCGAGCCCTCTCTAATGTAAAGTGTGATAGAGCTTGGGGTAGGTGCTCCTTGTGTGGGGTAGGTGCTCCTTGTGTGGCGTAGGTGCTCCTTGTGTGGGGTGGGTGCTCCACGAGTGGGGCGGGTGCTCCTTGTGTGGGGTGGGTGCTCCACGTGTGGGGTGG
>JAJEJO010002059.1:28724-60685 GCA_020662805.1 Glaucomys volans
TCCACCCAGAGGAAGCTGTGCCTTTCCGGACTCTTTCCATCAAAGGAGGCACCTTTTTCTAATTTGTCCCATGGGAGGGAGGTCTTTTTCTAATTCCTGTGAGGGTGTGGTGCGTGCTCAGAGAGGCCCCATGGAGACCTAAGAATCCAACTCATGTCCTTCCATTTCTGTGGGCTGCAGCCCAAAGAGCAGTCTTTGCATGGCTCTTTTATAAAAATTAATCTGAAGCCATCGGGGTTGGCGCCTCTTTGTGGGAGCAGACACTTCAGGCCTGAACTGGATTAAGGGTGGCTGCTGACAATTGACTGCCACAACCAGAACACCAGGAGGTCACGCTCACCCTCTGAGGATGGTTTCAATTAACCATCGTAGGCATGTTTAAATCCCAGTAATACCCAGGGAAACTACACAGCGCAGATAGTGGGCCATTATTCTCAAGGGGACCCAGGGCTGCCTTTCGCTGTCCAGACCTGCTTCCTGACAAGATTTACCCTTAAACTGTGATCAGTTGTGTGAAAATCGTGCTTAACAAAATGTTCATTCTTCATATGACGTCAATGAAGGCAATTTGTTAAGAAGACTGACAGATTTGTTTACAGGGTTAGTTTTATTATTTCTATTATTTAAAATATCTTCATTAAAATGGAAATAATTCTGAAGCACATACAGGAAAACCTGAAGCTCTTGTGTGTTCTGGGCTGTGTGCAATACTGAGAAAGAACTATCACCAGTCAGGGTTATAAAAATATATACTTTTGCATTTTCTTCTAGTATTTTTTTTGTTTTATTTTTATTTAACTCTTTAATTTGATCAGAATACAGTTTTGAATAGATTGTGAGATTGGGGTTTGACTTCTCCATCAAAATGGTGAACCAGTTTTCTCTCATTTATTCCCCGTTCCATCAAATCTCAGAATGCAACAGAGGTGCTTTACGGGCCCTTGACAATGTGGCATGCAGATTTATTAAGAAGATATTGATCCCAAACAGAGTACAGGGGCACACACCTGAAATCACATCTACTCAGGAGGCTGAGGCAGGAGGATGGCAAGACTGAGGCCAGCCTGAGCAATGTACCAAGGCCTTGTCTCAAAATAAAATGTTAAAAATGCCTGGGGCCCTCGCTCAGGGGTAGAGTGCTCCCCTCGCAAGTGTGAGGCCCTGGGTTTCATTCCCAGTACTGAAAAGAAACGCTCATCTCATAGCATAGACTTAATTCAATCAGCACTGAAAAGGCGAGTCCTGTTTTAATATCATTTTCAAAATAATTCTGACCTTGCCAACCTTCTCAAAAGGGTCTCAGGACCACCAAGAATTCTAGGTTTTGTTACAATGACAGTCCTGTCTGCCTTGCTTACCGTTGTACCACCAGTGCCCAGTGCAAAGTATGACCCCAGTACATATTTATTGAATGAATATTTGTTCCTACCTGTATCGAGAAGCTACTGCTACAATGACCCTGCCACAGATAGCTGTCAAACCTCAGCAACTGTGTAACAGTTAGCATTATTTTTTATTTTATTTTATTTTATTTGGTACTGGGGATTGAACCCAGGGGTACTTAACCACTGAGCCACATCCCCAGCCCTTTTGATAATTTATTTTGACACAGGGCCTCACTAAGTTGCTGAGGCTGGTTTGAACTCGTGATCCTCCTGCCTCTGCCTCCTGAGCTGCTGGACTGACAGGTGTGCACAACCATGCCCAGCATAATAGCATTTTCTACTCACGTATCTCCAGGATGCCCTGCTTCTGCTGATGGAGGCTAGGCCTCTCGCTGAAGGTCTTTGTGTCAGCTGCCCCAGTGTCTCTCCTCATCCCTGGGACACTACACTAGCCAGGGTCTAGTGCAGACCCTTCCATGGTGGAGAGCAACCAGATACACATGGGTCTCGTAGACCTTGGAAGAGACTCTCTGCTACTTCCATCTAGATATTTTTGCCAACTCAGGTCAGATGGCCACACCCCAAGTCAGGAGGCTGGGAGGCACTCATGGCCCACCATGAGGTCAGTGCCCAGATGTGGATGCAGAGATGTGGGGGTGCAGGATTGAGGCCACATACTCACAGGGGGACCAGTCTTCCTGGTGTGATGACTGAAAGTCCCACATCCTAGGAACCCCCTCTGTCCCTGGCAAATTGGAATCATTGGTGCCATAGCTTGGATCTTTAGTGTCCACCCAAGGCCCATGTGTTAGAGGCGTGGCCCCAGCTTGGCATTGGGAGGTGGTGGAACCTCTAATAGGCGGGGCCTAGAGGGAGGTCTTTAGGTCATTGGGTGTGTCCTTAAAGAGAAGGGTGGGACCCTTCTCTCTTCTAGTCTTGGCCAAAAAGTGAAGATCTTTGCCGTATCATATGAGCCTGCCATGATGAGCCCTCCACAGGCTCAAAATAACAGGGTCAATAGACATGGACTGGAACCTCCAAAACTGTGAGCTGAGATGAACCTTTTCTCACTGTAAGTTGATTGTCTCGGGTATTTGTTATAGTGATGGAAAACCATCTGACACAATTGATCATCTCACTAGTCTGCAGTACACTTGAATTTCTAAACAGGGAGAAAATTTTATGTTGTTGGAGCTGCTCTCACTTTAAAACTGTTCTCTCTCGAGTACTGAGACCTTAGATAAAAATATTCAATGCAAAATCTTTGCTTATAATGGAGAGGATGTCACAAAACGCATCTCTCATAATTATCTTAACCCTCCATTTATAGAACACATACTCCTCAGGTATAGAATCATCAGGTCACATGAGAATATCATGCATTTTGCTCTAATAGATTTTTAAACTGTGTATCAAGAAAATTTAGTTTTAAATGTGTGCATCCTGTAGCATTTCCATGTGACAAAGTATGGTAGTAATCCCTTCTATTTTTGCAAATATCTTAACACCCTTTTCTTCAATTTGGTTCATTTTGATCCTTCATCATAGAACCGTAAAAGAAGATGATGTTGTCACAGGCCCCATGTAGCTGACATCTCACTGGGCCAGGAAGAGCACATTTCAAGGAATGGCGTATACCAAGGATATTTGGGGAGTGTTAATGACCTTGGGTATCCATGCTGAGAGACGAAATGAATTTATGGGGTTCCACTGTCTTTAGCAGTTAGAACGCAAGGGGAAAATAATCCATCAGCTGAAACGTTCTTGGAGAATTGGATACTGTGTGGCAAGATCAGCAGAACTACCCGGGAAGCCTGTTGCAGGGAATGGTAATGAGAATATCAGAAATGAACGGCTGTGCGTCGCCCTTGAAATATCATTACCTGTCGTTCAGAGAGACTCTTTGCCATTGGTGATCTTCCCTGAATGCAATGCATTTGTCTGCATCCTTCTTCAGTGGAATTATTTGAAACGTGTCAGACATGTGCTTTAATTCCAGTTGAAAATAACAATGTTGCACCCGTTCAAAAGAGACTCTAAGAAATCACTGGTGCTTAAAAAGACACCCTTTTAAAAAATGGAGAAGCTGGTAAATCCACTCTCACTCTCAAACAAAGATGAATATGTATTAAAAAGATACAAAAAGGCATTGATAAAATTTATCAAAAATGAAATAATTAAGCACCATTGGGCTTTGAGCCTGTTGTCCTTCACTGTCACTCCGCTCGAGTGATTGAATATTTAACGCGGAAGGATAAAACCTCACCACCCCAATACAACCAATATCTCTGTGTAATGGAGGTTGGTCTGCTGCCTCCTGTTTATTTGGACCAACTTGGAGAGCAGCTTGGAGTCAGCAAAGGCTTGTGGATGGGTATATTTAAACATCACTCAGCCCTAGAAGTTAGTGAAATACTTATGCTCACGTTACACATGAGGAAGCAGGCTCAGAGTGGTCAGGCGATTTGGTCAAGGTAGCACAGCTTGAATCTGTGTTGGAATCAATACTGTGAACTTGGATCCAAATCCAGTGTGTTTTCATCTCTCTGTCTGATAGGGTTGAAAATCTGCCCCCCTCTGAGGCTTCCTCTGAGGCCCTCTGACATTTACGGCTCTGGCTTTTTGTCATTATTCTTCTAAAGGGAAGCTCCTCCCTGCCGCTGGAGTCCTGGCGTGGCGGTGGCCAGACACCTGCCTCCCCCGCACCCTGCTCTCCCTGCAGACGGTGCCCCACACGGGCGGGCGGACGGCTCCTGGCGCCCAGGCCTGTTCCAATGCCACCCTTGCTAAGAATTTTCCAAACTGGGATCAAAGAGCAGCTTGTCACCCCTCCCTGGCCAGACCCACTGGCTCCTTGGAGGGTCACCTGTCATTTCCTCATCCCCAGCCCCTCGCCATTGCCACTTGTTCACATAAAACCAAGCAGAAGGGCACCGGAACGGAGGCAGCGATGGGCGATGGGTGGGGAGAGGGATCCCGAGGACGCCAGAGGACAGCGCTGCCCCGGGACCACGGCTGCGCCTGCGCTGGGGGCAGTGGCTCGTGCCGGCCGGGCGCACCTTGGTCCAGGGAGAGCGCGGCAGGTGTGCGCCGCTGCACAGGGGTTCCCTCCGACAGCAGCACCGCTCCCGGGTGACTTGGGGAAGCGTGGAGGAGCAGACAGCGAGGGCCACCCGGGGAACCTGCTGAAATCCCGCCTCCGAGGAACCAGCGGGTGGGAGCCTGCGGGATGGAATGTTCCAGAGCCGGCAGAGCCAACAGGAGGGAGCCAGGGTCTCAAGATGCGTCCCCCTGGGGACGTGAGGACAGTGGAATCCGTACAGGACCCGTGGCCCACCAGCCAGATGTTGACAGGCCCGAGCCGGTTCCTATGCGGGATTCCTTATTTTGATTTTGCTTACAATGGTCCACAATCAACCTCAGCACGCGCTCTGGCGCCCGGTGCTGCTCAGGGAGGCAGAGAATGACCGCGGTGGGCAGCCTGCGGCTTCAGCTGGGGGAGCAGGTGAAGGCGTCGCCTCTGAGCTTCTGCTTTATCTCTTTGGGGGGAAATTCCTCTGAAGGACATCTAGCAAAATATCAAGAGTTGCTAGGTCTTGGAGAGAGGCTGGTACTCTTGTCAATGCGGAAAAAATGTAAAGAAACTAAAAATATTAAACACTTAATTTTTTAAAAGCAATTAATTGCTCAATTAGTTAGCTACCTGGGGACCACTCTTCCCAACACCTTCTGCTGCCACCGGAGAGGAAGCAGCTGCTCATCTGGGAGCATGCGGTGGGCAGGAAGGAAGGAAGGTGCAGAGTCCCTGGCTGACTTGGCACCTGGCAACCCCCAGGTGTGCTGTGGCCAGGTGACCTAAAGGCCTCTGGAATGTGCTGCGGGCTTGTGGAGGTGAAGGCCAGAGCTGAGTCTCTTTTCCTTCTTCCTTACACCCACAAAGCCTCCTTCATGGAAACTGCATGGCACAGTGGCTCCCCTGGGGAAGCTCTGGGGAGCATCTGGGGTTGCTTCACTTCCCTCATGAGCCAGGTAGAGAAAGGGAGCTCATGGGGGCAGTCCTTGCCCAGCCCACCTGCCGGCATGACAGGTCCAGGAACCCAGAGGCCTGTGGTCGGGGGATGGAAGGGCTGTGGGCCTCTCAGCCTGCAGAGGTGCTGTGGGAGAGGAGGCTGGCCCTGGGGCACGGTTTCTCTCTGCCTGGAAAAGAGAGTTGGACTCTGTGTCCCGGGGCGCAGAGGCAGAAACCAAAGGTGGGGTGGCCACGTGGGGTGTGTGAGCTTGGCTCCAGGCTGACCGTGACAGCCGTCAGCCCTGGAGGCCTGTGCTCCTAGGGACCCTGCAACCTGGCCGGAGAAGCAGGTGGCCGCAGGGAGCCTGAGGGAGGGCTGTAGGGGTAGCCGTGGGTCCTGGAAGGGGACCTGGGAACCTGACGTCATGGTGCAGGGTGAGGGATGACTTGGGCCTCCGCGTCCACCTGAGAAGTGGTCAGCGCGCTGGTCCCCGGAGGCTCAGCTCCCTGTTGGGTCCTGAGAGGGTGGAAGGAGGCTGACCTTGGTCTGTGGTCCACCCTCAGGCTGCAGGTCCTGCTTCACAAGTCGCTCCTGGCTCGCTCTTGTCCTGGGTCACACCTGAGTGACAGAGAGTTCAGGTGCCACCCACTGCACAGTCTCCAAGGTGACCTTCTCAAAATGTAAGTCTAGTGACGTCACCCCTGCTCAGAACTTCCCATGCCGTTCATCTCGTGGGGAGCAAGACCCCAAGTCCCACGAGGCCCTCCAGGCTCTGCAGCGTGGCCCCCACCCGCCCACCGCCGTGCCCCTCTGCTCAGCTTCCTGGGTCTGCCCAGCACTCTGCTCAGTCCCAGGCCTCGGTGTGTCTGGAGCCCGCCAGGCACAGCCCTGCTGGAATGTCCTTCCCCTGAGGGTGGGCGGGTTGGCTCCATGCTTCCTCCTGCCTGATCCCGCCTCTGTCTCTGCCCTGACCCCTCTCCATAACCTGCGACCCCCACCCCCTGCCCTTCCTACTCCATTCTTTTCCATAGTCCGTGTTGCCAGTGACCTTCCGCAAGCTCCCATGACGGGATTCCATCTGTCCCTCTTGCCCAGCCTTCTGGATTGTAAGTTCCATGGCTGCTGCTTTGGCCAGCATGGGTCATTGTGTGATGCCCAGGGAGAACCTGGCACATAGAAGGTGCCCAAGGAATAGTTATTTACTAGATCCAACTAGAACCAGAGGGGAAGGCCTTCAGGGGACCCAGAGGTGAAGCCAAATACTGTTAATCCCTTAAACACTCGTAATGGGCAGTCGGGGGTCCCTCCTCTTCTCCGGCTGCCTCTTTCTTCTTCTCCTCACCACCTGTCCTTCTCCAGGCCCTGCCTCCTCCTGGGTTCCTGCCCCCTCTTGCAGGGACAGGAGGAGGCCCCACTGCTTCTTAGAGCAAGGCCCCAGGAGCACTGTGCTGCCTCGCTGGCCACCGCCTATGTCTGTTCTGTCGTCCCCAAAGACCACGCTCCATAAGGAGCGGGTGGGGAGAGAAGGCGGCCCTGTGGCCTCAGCCTCACGGACTCGCAGACCAGCCACGGCAGAGTGCAAGGGGGATGCGGGTGTCAGGAGCAGGGCGTCCCTAGAAAAGGGACATTCAGTGCCTTCTCTCCCCCCACCCCACCCCTCTGACACACACACACACACACACACACACACACACACTCATATTTCTGAAACATTCATGACAATAACTACCAGTATTTGCGGTGTTGCTTTCTGGCATTTTCTGTTCTATTCTGTCATTTTTTAAATGTCAGTCAAGCCAAGTATGACGGTGTGCACTCGTAATCCCAGCTCCTCGGGAGGCTGAGTCAGGAGGACCCCAAGTTCAAGGCCAGCCTGGGCAACGCAGTGAGCCTCCACCCACATCAATCAATGGAGACAGTCTTGATACCTTCGCTGCGCACCCTCTCCTCTGGGACAGGCCACGGCTGAATCTCGGGCTGAACATGAGCCTCCAGCTGGAGCGTCACGCAGGCTTCTGCGGCCCCCCAGGTAGAGGAGCCACGCTGAGCCTCTGTGCACTGGCGCTTCCTGCTTCTGGAACGTACGGCAGTTTGATAAAGAACAGCGCATGAAGACGGAGGTGCTGTTTGCACCGCGCAATATTGGTTTCTTTAGTAGAGGGATTAAAACGGATGCCGCAGCAGGTGACACGTTAAACACAGTCGCCACCCTGTCACCACCTGAGTGCTGCTGAGGCCTGCACTCTGGTGAGCCTTTACTCAATGACCTGTATATGAAGCAAATTTCCTGAGTGCCCCCCATACTCACATGCACCCACCCCTCGGACCCAGCCCTCAATCCAGGTACCGTATGACATAGCACTTCGTAACCAAGTGCCCATCACTGGAAGGTCTATTAGCCACCCAAACAGTGGTTACACCCTCTGAAAAGATGCCCCAGAGCAGAGCAGCCTGTGACAGGTGTGCAAATTTAGGCTCACACTGTGCGAACAGCCAGTGCAGAGGCTTTCAAAGGCTGAAGCTTAGCTTAAAGGGGATTGGGGAGGACCCTCCTGGCTCCACACCCACCAGGTCATCATCAGAGGCTGGCTCAGGCAGAACTGACATCACATCCACAGGTGAAGGAAGCTGGGACAGATGTTGTGACTCTCCAGATGCAGACATGGAAACCGAGCCTCAGAGGGATGGCCCAACCCTGCTTCCCATTGCCACTTGCAAGAAGGAACCCAGCCCCAGAGATGCAGGTTCTGGGGCACCCACTCACCGCAGTTTGCAGTGCCAAAGAACTGAAAGCACCGTGGGGTCCTTTGGAGAGAGATGGTTGGACAAAGCTTCTGTGTCTGCCCGTGAACGACCAGCAGTTATTTGAAATAAGGGCTTACATCTTCAGCAACTCAGAAAAGCAAGTTGGAGAAAGATATGTAGAGCATGATCCCATTTTTTTATTTAAAAAGAAAGGAAGATGCTGCATTTGGATAAAATTACTTGCAGGTGTCCACAGGAGGTGGGTGAAAGGTATAGATGGATAGATACTAAATTTTTAATATTTGAAGACAGATGAGCTATAGGAACAGTCAAGAGAGATGGGAGGGTAGACAACTGGATTTTTCATTAAAGGATTTCATTTATTTCAAAAAAACAATGCCTTGCCGTTTAAAAATATGACAATCATTAAGACAAAAATAGAGAATTATTTTTTCCTCTAGTTCTCTTTTAAGCGCATTGACTCTCCCAAGGTCACCTTGGTTGAAAGACCGGAGTAGGTTTTGACCCTGGGGTGTGCCATTGCATAGAGACACACCAGCCGTCTCCTCTGCATCGGGCACGTGTATAATTCTGCATCCTCCAAACCAGTGTTGAGTGCACACCTATAGCAAAGGCACAATAATGTCATGTAAGAAAACAGCCCAGATTATTGTTGTTACCACATTGTTTAATGCAAATTTGAGCATGTGAATCAAAGATTGCAACGTTGAGGGATGCAATGCTGATGGTGTTTGGCAATAAAACAATAATCTCCATGTGTATCTCTGATGAAATGAGATTTAATCCATTTGCGTCCCTAATCGTCTGCCACACTACGTTAGAGACATCTACCTCTATTGACTCCACTACTTGGAAATAGGAAATTCGAAGCAATATGCCCAATGTCGCGAAATAAGCCGGCTTAATGAACCAGCAAATTAGACCTTTCTATCTCTTTATTTAACATCCAGTTCCATGAACGTATCTGAGTTCATTACAAAGGTACAAAATCTTAAAGAAGTGCGACTAAATTCATTTGTGATTAGAACTAATGACTTTGAAAGGGACGGCTCATATTTTTAGAGGGAGCTATTATTTATTATTGAATTTATATGAATGGGGGTAATAAATTTTTCATCTTTTCTCAATTCTGTTTTATAGTTTGGATTTTTGTGATGCAAAAAAAAAAAAAAGTATCCTAGGTTAAGAAATCAACTTTTCCCCCCAACACAGCAAAGAGGTCAGAAAAATATTGGCAAATAATCCTTTGTGACCTGCGTCAAGGGTTCTGAATGGGAGGGGGAGGACTTAGCCCCAGGGGTCATTTGACAATGTCACACTCACTCTCGGTGTGGTAGGGTGCTGCTTGTATCCCAGCTGCAGACCAGGGACGCTGGTAAACCCCCTGCCATGCCGGGGACAGCCGTGAAGCACAGGATCATCCGCCTGCTGGGTCTGTGGGTTGGACCAGGAAACCTGAGCTCGGGTCTCACACAAGCAGTGCTTTGCCTACTTCGGTGTCCTCTAAAACGAAATCACTTTCCATCTTGTCACAAAGAGACAACTGAACTTGGACAACTTGTCCAACTGAAGCAAGGATCTGGTTCAAATGATTTTTCCCCTAATAATTATAGTAATGATGACTTCAGCCTCTGCAATAGAGATGGTAGATTTCAGTGCTACCGTGGATTCCTTAAATATGGATTAGGGAAATGACTTTAATTCACCCAAGCATTTGTGTTCTCTTTAAAGAGCTATCTTTCCCATTTTAAACCCAAAGCATCTGATTACCTACTAGGCTTCAAAATGCTAGCATATCATTCAAGGTGTTTCAAAGAAATCTATTTGGTTTTCTGATGCAGATGAGAGGAGTCGGTAATCAGAGGGTCTGTGTGTCCAAGGGGGAGACAAAAATGAATGAGAACAGGGGGATGGCCCAAGGTCTGGTTCACGTGAGCTTGCGTCTGCTAGGGGCATTTGTTACGGTGGAAATTCTGCACTTTCCATATAGGTAGGTTCGATTGATGACAGTATCACAGAATTTCTCTTAATATTGCGGGCTTGGTTCAGCTCTTGTTTTAAAGTATCTGTCACATGTGTGTGTGATGAATCTGGTTAACTTGATAGAATTCAACAATGACCCAACTTTTTATAGGCCTTATTTATTTAAGGAAAAGCTCATCCATATGAAATAGCATAGTGAAGAAGAATAAAAGAATACTGAAATCATCTTCATCCGAAATAAAATAACATGAGTATCACAAATAAGAAAATATGAGAATCTTAACTTGCCAAACTTCCTAGGAACTAGGTCGTTCTGAAGGAAACCTGGTTATAAATACTTAACCTGTGTTATGCATGTTATCTCTTAACTAGAATGAATATGATAGGGACGTTCGTGAGGTCAGGGAGGTGCAAGCCATCTCTCCCATCGTGTGAGGTGTGGTGTAATGGTTATATGCTTAGTGTCGTGTATTTTGGGAAAATAAATGTTAGCGGCATGTCAACAAAGGATTTCAACAGTATAACTGCACTCAAAAATAACGAATTCAGCCTTAATCTTAGACCCAACTCCATCTAAAAACAAATATTAAGTGAATAGTACGGGTGGTTCTCAGATGTAGCCCAAATTGCCACTGGCACCCAAATGAATGAGATCCTGGGGCCATCTTTCTGAATGTTTTCCCTGCATAAAATCAGAGGTGAGCAAAGAATGAGGATCCAGGCTGAGTGGATTTGATAATAACAGCAAGAATTTATTGGCCCCTCATGATAAGCCCAACAACATTTATAAAGTGGTTACTCCAGGGTATTGCAAGGATTTTACTGTTGTTTGCAATTCCTTTAATCCATGCAACAACCCCACTTAACACATCACAAGCCACAGTGCTTGGCGAAGCTCAGAATTGCAGCCGTGTGTTGGCTTCTAGGGTTCACCGCCAACAATGATGGAGTCCTGCATCTCTTGTGATAAAAACAAGTGCCGTCCCCTGTATCAACTCATTTCACGTATTATCTCATTTAATTCTGCTGTGCTCTTCTGCTGAGCTGTATTACCCCATGATAACGGGGGCAGGTCAGTTCAGCTCTCTGTATGTTGTTCAGAGGGAGGAATTCTCAATCGAAGTTCATCATGCATGTGTGTGTGTGTGTGTGTGTGTGTGTGTGTGCTATCGTGTACTTACGCATTGATTCAGTCGTGTGTGATGTGAGCGTGCGTGTGTTAGGAGTGCTTCATTAAACATTTTATGCCGATGGAATTTTGACACTTAATACACACTTCGTAGGAACTGCAGATTTTCTGCCCATCTGGGCCATTTCCTTGGCATGAGCCAGCCCACTGAGAGACCTCCCTGCTCCCCTTGAGCCCACACATGTTCCTAAAGGAAGTGTGTGTGAGTGTGATCACCTTGCACATCTGAATCCCTTCACTTGGCCTGTTGCCACCAGTGGCTGAAGGACATCTCAGACGTGAAAGTTTGCCACCTTATCTAGGAGAGGAAGGTAGGACAGAACAGTGGGTTGGGGCAGAGTCAGTCGGTCTTACGTTGTCTGAGGAATCCATGGGGTTGGCTTGTGCTGGGCCCTGCTAGGCACAGGGTGTCCGTGCGTGGCTGCTGTGTCCTGATGGAGCTCAGGTCTAGGGTAGCCATCAGGTCACGAGTCCCGGGCCACATGGACTGCATCCTCTCCGTGCTGTGTTTTCTCATGTTTCTGGGGGGCATAGTAATAGCACCTACCTCTAAGGGTGTGGGGGTCAATGAATTAAGATGCAAAGAGCCAGCCAGGCACAGGCCTGTCATCCCAGTGGCTGGGGAGGCTGAGGCAGGAGGATCACAAGTTGAAAACCAGCCTCAGTCCTTAGCCAGGCCCCGAGCAACTTTGTGAGACTCTGACTCAAAATAAAAATGAGCAGGGCTGGGGTGGGGCTCAGTGGTGAAAGAGCCCTGCATTCAGTCCCTAGTGTTAAAAAAATAGATGCAGAGGAACCAGCCGAGATTTTGGCACCTGTGAAGCACTGTACCCAATACTATGTGCAGTGGCGACTTTTATGTCAACTTGACCATGCCGTGGTACCCAGATATTTGCTCCAACACTCTTCTTTGGTATTCAAGCATATATTCCTGTGCAGGTATTTTTTTAAGATTCCCATTTCAGAAGGGACTTCGAGGAAAGCAGCTGCCCCTCTATAGTGTGGGTGGGCCTCACCCAAATAGTTGAAGACCTGTAGAGAGAAAAGACCTGGCCTCCCCGAGGAAGAGGAGCAGGGCCCTCTGCCCGCAGGCTGTTTCCCCCTGGAACTCCAGCACCCCTTCTTTTATGGGGCCTCAGCCTGTTGGCCCCCCTGCAGATTGAGAATTGGCCCGTTTGCACCCCCAGCTAGACCAACTCGGGGCTCAGTCCTTGTGAATATAAGAGCTATCTCCTGATGTTGGCAGGGCTGCTTCTCTCTCTCTCACATACATGTGTACACATGCATGGACACACACGTGTCTGTGCACATATCTATCCGTACACACACCCCTCCATGGCTTCTGTTTCCCAGACAACCAGCCTTGTCCACCGTAGATGGTGACGGTGGCTGTGAGTCTCTTACAGAGTATTCACCCCTCCAAGAGGCTCTCCTGTTCTTCCTAAGAGCCCAGCGCTCACCATTGTGCAGAGGACACTGAGCCACGGACACTTGCCAGCCCAAAGTCATTCCGTCAATTGGCAGTAGAGGTGGGTTCCGAGTCGGTTCCTCCCT
The DNA here is from genome assembly GCA_020662805.1 of Glaucomys volans. Lineage (NCBI taxonomy): Eukaryota > Metazoa > Chordata > Mammalia > Rodentia > Sciuridae > Glaucomys > Glaucomys volans. The sequence continues at coordinate 41,612 of JAJEJO010002059.1, forward strand.
GCTCGCCCCTCCCCCAGGTGATCACATCCTTGTCTAATTTAGTATAAGAATTCTGGAACTGCTGACCTTAGGACAGGTGACGTGGAAGGATTTGTGTGACTGGGTTCTGTTTATTTTTACTTTTAAAGAAGTTTTGAGCCGGGCACGGTGGCGCACGCCTGTAATCCAAGCAACTTGGGAGGCTGAGTCAGGAGGATCACGAGTTCAAAGCCAACCTCAGCAACAGTGAGGCCCTAAGCAACTCAGTGAGACCCTGTCTCTAAATAAAATGCAAAATAGGGCTGGGGATGTGGCTCAGTGACTAAGTGTCTCTGAGTTCAATCCCTGGTTCCAAAAAAAAAAAAAGTTTTGATTGACAGATCATAACTAAACATTTGTAGGGTACAATGTTATGTGGTTTAAAAATTCATTTACTTATTTTAATTGGCGCGTAATGCGTGCATATGTTTAGGGGTAGGTGAGGTCTTGATGTATGTGTACATCGTATAAGGGACACATCCATGGCCTCAAACGCTTATCAGTCCTTTATAGTGAAAGCATTCACAACCCTCCGTAGCTTCTCTCAGACACAGGGAGCTTTGCCATTCCCTGTCGCTGTGTTGCTGGGCGGCAGCACCCGGAACTCCCTCCTGCTGGTGGCTCTCTCAGCCCCCACCAGCCAGCCTTCCCCTTCTTCCACCCGGCCCTGCTGAATGCCATCCTGCTCCCAGCTCGCATGAGGTCACCCCTAGGTTGCAGGTGTGAGCGAGACCACGTGGTCTTCGTCTGCACCTGGCTTATTTCACTTAACATGATCTCCAGTTCCACACACGCAGTCACAAGTGACAGGACATCTTAAGATGGACAAGTGATATCCCACCGTGAGCACAGGTCACATTTCTTTATCGGTCCATCCGGTGATGGGCTCTTAGGTGCATCATGGGATGAGCCAATCCAGCCTGGCCGCTGCCAGTAAATCATTCTGTTGATTGAACGAGGCTCGCCCTGTGGTTCACCAGGGGCCGTTCAGCCAGTCCCAGCGCCATCCGGCAAGCACGATCCAGCTGCCTGCCATTCACAATTTCCTCCTGTGCGGAGCTGCATCTAAAATAACTCGAGTTCAAAAGAGCTTCGAGGGAATATTTTTACAATCTGTTCCGCTGGGTAACAGATTGAATGGAGCCTCAGCTGGGGACGTTTGTCTCCTTAATTATCAGCAATAACACTTGAAATTGAGAGGGCGCTTTTAACTTCGCAGAGGCTGGGCAATCTCACTTCTCAGCTGATCTGCTTGGTGTCTCGTGTTCTGATTTCCAACCGATTGTCCAAAACAACAGGCTAGCGGGTTTCAGAGCAGGGATGCTGAGACGTGCTATGAAGGTCTCTTTTTTTTTCTAGCACAATCTAGATGATGATGATGATCTAAAGAAAATTTTCGTATCCAAGATAACTTACTTAATCGTCCTGATAGTAAATGAATGAGGAACACTATTGATAATGTAAATTTTTAAAAATTCATATGCAAGTATAAAATGAAAACTGAAGTCAAGTGGGAATGACTGGGCACCTCCCTGGTGTGTCTCTCTGTGAACCTGGGTTATCAAAATCCACTAAAATGTTTCCAGAAAACACTGAAAGGGAGTTACGTGCAAGCACAGGGCTTTACTTGGCCTTTGAAAGGTTCGCCCGTGACTGGCTAAAGCAGCATCTTTCTTTGGTTTATTAGAAAAACAAATTCCTATGCTCATCATAACAAACTAATAGCTATGTCGGCAAAGCCTGCCGCCGGAAAACTTGCTAAATGGTGTTTAAAGCAGCGGGGGAGCATTGTCGACACGGTTTCTATTGCTGTTTTGAATCGTAGGAGATAAGATTATATGGCATATTTTACCATGATGTGACAAAGGAAGGCCCCAATTCTTAAAATAGATGAGACTGGAAGCTTATATTTAGATATTTCACTATATAAAAAGGCAAGTTTGCAAAATGAAATTAATGGGGGGAGGGTGTGCTTGGGTGATTCTGGAAGGTAGATCAAAGCCGTCAGGCCATTCCGAGCGGCACTTCCAGCCAGGAAAGAGACGTGGGGAGGCATCAGTCAATGACACACCTGAGTGGACGTGAAACAGCTATGGGGTCGTGTGCCCATGTTGTCCAGGAGGACCATGCCAGGACAGAGTCCCCAGCCCGGGCTTTGGCCAGTTACAGAAAACCCATCTGGACTCAGAGTCCGCCGCGTGCTTGGTGGACATTGTCATTCCCCAGTTCCAGCCGCTCCTGCTCAGGCTGCTGCGGTGCAGACCCCCCCACACCAGATCAGAAGTCTGTTCTGTTTCCATCTGCCCTGCAGAGTCATTACTGTCACGGCCTGTCGCCCCAAGAATGACCTGCCCGTGCCGCTCCCCTGCGTGTCTTCAATCTGCAGAAACAGAAGGGCAGCAACGCAACTCGGCCTCAGCACTGCCAGCTCCAGGGTGACTTCAGGGACGCGCTGATGGTGCCCGGGAGTGGGACGCACCCTCTCGAATGAGCCGGAGCGTGGAACTCAGGGCGATCAGCAGGGCGATCTCAGGAGTGCCAGAGCTGCACTCCACACTGGGCTGTTGGCCTCCACTCCACCTCGGCCCTGGCGCTGCTGGGCCGCCCCGTCTAGGCATTCCGTGGGATCTGTCATATCCAACATTCTGAAAGGCCCAACATGGGTCCAATATCCACTTCCCGGCCTGCCAGCTGCGGCTACAGAAGTGGTTTGTGCAAGAGACAGACTGAGGAGGGAGGCTGGCCCGGGAGCTAGTGGGGTGCATAAGCCATGCTGGATTCTGCCAGGGGCACTGAGACTCCCTAAGAACTCGCCCCTTGCTGGTGACGTCACTGACTCTTAAATACCTGCCTTTCCATAACTGTGGTTCTGCCTTTGCAGAAGGTTTCATTATTCATTTTAAAATCTGTCAATGCTCCTCCCTGAGAGTGAACTCCAACTCCTGCCCCACTGAAGTCAGGCATGGCCATCTGACTTGCCTCCACCAGGAAGAGCTGGGGGATGACGGCTGTCCCCCCTGAGCAGGAGTCATGAGAGCCTTCGAGCTCTCCCCCTTGCTGACACTCGCAATGCTAATACCTCCTGTAATTGTCAGTCCCATGCCATTTAGGTTTGTCATTTCCTATTTCTTCAGCTTCCCCTTTTCTGCCTCCTGTCATGTTGCGGCAACTCTTGCTTCTGTTATGTTCTTATAAAAAGCGTGGCTGCTTCCGTCTTAGCAGACAGTTAACCTGGGCCAGCTCAGGTCATGAGCTCTGTCTGGCCTGGAGGGCAGCAGTTCAGGCCTCCACTCAGTCCTGCCTCCCCACAACCTGCCTGGCCCTGCCCCATGTGAGCACTGTCCAGGAGTCTGAGATGTGGAGAGTGTAAGTGCACGCTTGAGGCCCCTCTGAGCTGGCTCTCTGCTTTCGGGGACTCTTGTTACTTTTTAGTGGCTCTGGTTGTCTCAACACTTTTGCTCCTGAGGGCCAGAGAGATGGCAGCGTTTTTGTGGAGTCTCAGCCCATCCACACTGTGAATGCAGCCTGACTTCAGCAGAAGCCATGAAAAGGTGACCCTGGTCCCTATTTCCACTCCCGTCCAGAGTCTGCCTGCTTCAGCACACTCTCCGGGTATTTGGTCAGGGCTGGAGCTGTCCTCTGCAGAAGGGAGAGGTTGCAAGCTCTGTCCAGGGCATGCTGAGGGCCCGTAACTGTGACGGGCTGACAGATGTGGCTCCATGGAAATGTTACAGGCCAGGCTATGTGGGCAATGACTAAACAGACTCCATTCTGCTCTGAGACTCCATGCTATGTAGGAAATGAGCTTCTCCCATGGGAACACCCCACCTCTGTACCCACCTCAGTCACTTAGCATGACATGCTTAACAATGCAAAATGACGATTCTTATATGATGAAAAATTGTTCCCTTTAGATTCCTATTTCTCCTAAACAGTGCACCATGTGAACGGTGATGTCAACAATGATTGTGTGGATGTTAGTAACCATTCTTTAGTTTCTACTTAAGTAAGGGTCGTTTTGACCCACTTCCCCCTCTGCTGATGATTTCATGATGTAAGTTTTTAATTTCAAATCATAGCAACAGACACTTATGATTGATGTGATTTTTGGTATAAGAACCCCTGCAACCCTGTGGTGGGGGCTGTTCTCCCAGTAGCCATTTTTGGGGGCATTGTGTAAGACAGTCAGCCGGCCAGCTTAATAAAGACTCTCAAATTTGGACTTCTCAGTGGTGAACAGTCTGTTCTTAAGTTGCGCCCCGTGACATAACAAAAGCTGGAAGTATACTTTTAGGGTTGAAAGCCATTGAGATTTCAAGGCCTATTTGTTTCTGCAGCATAACTTACCCTCAAACTGACTAATCTGCTCAGTAGGATGATCCAGAGTTTTACTGTTGAACCATCTCACACTATGTTTATGCAACCCATTCAGGGACTCACAAACTTCTACAGATCCTTTTGATTCTATGAGATTTGCTTTTCCTTCTTAGTCCATTCAGGTCCTTCACCTGGTGTTCCTTCCTTCTGCATTTCCTCTGCCGTCATTAAAAAACAAAACAAAACAAAAACTATTTCTTAAATTTGAAACATAGTCTGGATTCCATGCTGCCTATTCCAGCCAAAGCAATCAGAGAAGAGACAGCATGTGTGTGCCTGGGTGTCATCTCTTGCTGTCCACACAGTCCCCACACCTCTCAATGAAAAATCTTATACTGCATAGCTCCAACGATTCTTTCTCCTTTAAAATTAAAATTAGTCCATGATTCACTGAAAAGTTTTTGAGTCACTCTGGGCCCTAAATGATGATTCAGTTTACAATAATGTGATTTATATGCAAATTTGAGGGAAATAGGTCCCTGGATAGGGCCATGCTGTGTTTTGCCTTCCGAAGATCCTGTTGAAGAATGTAATTATTTTAAAGTTAAAAAAAAAACCCACAATTATCTCATGTATATTTTAAATCCTACAAAGTAATTGCACTATCATTGCTTCAAGGTCAGGTTATCTTCTGGAAGTGCCGATGATCTGTTTCTTAGCCTTCTTTCATGCCAACAGGGCCACCGTCAAAGACCATGTCAAGGAAAGGTCAGTGAATGCGGAGGTAAATCAATTTGCATAAGCAGAAACAAAAGAGGGCGTTGTTTCCATGGCTCCTAATAAAAGCATAGAGGAATGTACAAAAAATGAAAGCGAGTCCGCAGAGGCACACAAAATACACGATCTATAAATATTTCAAAATTTCAGTCCCGCACGCTCTCATTGTTTGCTGGTTATCTTTATCATGAGCAATCGTGGGCTGCTTTCTGTCTGCCTCTGGCTTTTCCCGCTGGTCTCTACACCACGCATCTCTGGAATGGCACCCGCTAATTTCTCTTTTGGTCACCTCCTCTTGCACAGCGGGGTTCATGCAGGCGTCAGATAAGAAGTCAGATGCAGGGCTGAGAACATCGAGCATACGAAGCACCTTCTGAGAGTCCAAGAACATGGTGCGTAAAACCTGGAACCCGAGGTGAGGCCCTCTGTATTGTCCCTGTGAGACAGAGTGGTCCTGTCCAGGACGTCCTGTTCTCCTGCTGGTTGGGAAGCCCCTCCGTGGGCAGTGCCATGGTCTGGACCTGGTCTGTCCAGTCCAAATGTCCTTGTGGGCTGGGAGGTGGGCCAGAAGAGGTGATCGGATCATTCAGAGGGATGGGTGACTGGATTAGTTACTCAGAGCAGTTTATTTTCAATTTTTTAATTTGTTCTAATTTGTTATACGTGACAGTAGAATGCACGTATATGTTTTGAGAGATCAGACAGAGATGTGAACCAAGGCCAGCCCCTGTGCTGTGTCTCCTCCGTGGATGCCCAGCAGTCCTTCCACTTCCCTCCATGACTGGAAGGAGCTCTAAGTTCTCACCAGAAGCCAAGCAGATGTTGCACCATGTTCTCAGACCTCCCAGCCTCCAGAATGGAATGCTAAACAAACCTCTTGTCTTCATGAATTACCTGGTCTCGTGGATTCTGTTATAGCAACAGAAGACAAACCAAGACACTGAGGTACGTTGCTTCTTGAGTCTTGGGAGAATGTAAATGGCTCACCAGGAGCTGATGGTATGCACAGCACAACCCTGCCTTCCTCAGAAGGGGGGCACACAGCTGCTGTCTTTGTACAACATCTCACCTCTGTTAACAGCACCTTCACTTTCCCTGAGAGAACTCGCTTTCCACCCTAAGCCCAGGGGGTCTGGGTGAAGCCACCCATGTGTGGATCGCCATGGCAACACCCCATTCCACCCTGTGGCCATCATGATGGGTTCAGAGATTGGATCCTGGGGCATCTTGGAATTACCGGGGGAAAGAAGAGGACTTGGAGTCCCCTGCTCCACCACACACACAGAGGAATTAGAGGGTGCATGCTCACAGGGGGGACTTACAGAGAAGGCCCAGCTCAACCAAAGCTCCCTGGTCCTCAGTTTCTAGAATAGTCACCCCTCGGCATCTGTGGGGACTGGCTCCAGGTCCCCCGCAGACACCAAACCCAGGGTGCTCAGCTCCCTCTCCTAAGTGGAGTATCATTCCCAGAGCATGTGCTTCCCTTCCCGTGGACTCTAGATGGTCTCCAGCCTCATAATACATGGCACAGTGTAAATGCTGGGTCGCGAGCTGCTCTGAGTTGTTAAGTGTGCTGTTTAGTGTGAAGCAGTTTTTTCTGAGATGCAGTTTTTGGACAGAGGTTCATTGGATCTGTGGACGCAGGGCCAGCAGATCCAGAGGGCCAGCCACGCATAGAATCTTCCCCTTTGCTTGGGCTGGCTTGATTGGGCTTCCTCACTCGTAATGGAAACAGTCCTCAGGAACTGAAAAAGGCACGAGTCAGATTCTTCAGAACGTGGAGAAAAAGAAGGGCTCAGAGGTGTTTGTGCAATGGAGTGAATGGAGAAAACTCTGTGGTTGGGGGAGATGTGAATGTCACAGGCAAAACAACAGAAGTCAAATTGGGAAATGGTTAATACGGAAAAACCAGGACAGCGCTCAGGTCTGGGGGAAGGAGTGACGTGCATTGGGAGGACACAGGGGGGCTTCCTTGTCCTGTCTGTGTCCCTTGCTAAATCTGGGCTTGGCCACTCGGCACTCAGGTTGTTGTTGTTCTTTTTATTATTATTGTTTCCTTAAATGTGTGTGTGTGTGTGTGTGTGTGTGTGTGTGTGTGTAAGAAATAGAAATACCCGTGGTCCATTTTCAGAGCACAGAGCCTGGGATACAAGAAAGGCAGCCGGGGGGACATGGAGCAGAGCAGGTGGTGACGGGCAGTGAGCTCACACCATGGCACCACACACAGCTAGGATGTGGCAGGTCCAAAATCCAGGCCCCTGAACAGCCCTGACAAACGGGCGGTGGGGGAAGGGTCGGCCTGAGCAGCAGAGACAGAATCTCTGCTGAGACAGGGACCTAGGTGGAGTGTCAGAGGCCTCGCCTGGAAGACCTTCCGCCACAGGAGAGCGACTGGGGGTCTGATTCTTTACCCCACAGGAGGCACTAGGGCCTAAGCAGCCTGCAGGGGGACTGTGCCCCCCGTGCACCCAGCCTAGGAGGACCGGGTACGCATACATGATGCATTTCACTTTTCCTGCTGCTAAGAATCTCGCACAGGGCTGAGAGGGCCAGGGCGGGTGGATGCAGATGCCACAGCCCAGCTAGTCGGGAGGAGCACGTCCCCGCGTCCCCGAGCACGGCAGCGTGAGGCCAACATAACGATTCATCGCATATTTCAAAATAGCCGGTCGAGAGGACTTGCCCCGTTTCCAACACGAAGCAATGATCAAGTGTGAGGGGTGGAGGTGCTCATCACCTGATTCCATCCTGACACATCGTGAATCTGTACCCCACACTCACACTGCTAAGTGTGCACCATCTGTGTGTCAATTAAAAATGCTTTTGAACTTTGCACAAAATCACAAGCTTAGAAATGGGCAGGATCGGCACTAACATCACGAGGTCGCGAGGGCTCAGGGAAGCCAAGACGCAGGAGTCGGCATCAGGCCTGGGACTTGGCGAGACCCACGCCCGCCCAGCGTGGTCATGATGGTGCCCGGGGCTGGGAGGCTCATGCGAGATGGTGCGTGTTCAAGGCTCCGCTCGATTCCCGGCATCCGGAAAGCGCCTGTTGTGTTTCCTATGGCTGTTTGATCAGGACTGCTTACTGTGCTCCGGGCCAGCATCTCCCGGGAGCAGGTCGCCCATGGCCCTGCGGGCTGAGCTGACCCTCCTGCCATGCCAGCTGCTCAGCACCTCGGTTTCAAGCACCTTCACGCGAGTGCACAAGAGGGTTTGTCGATCACAGTGCGAGTCACTGTGCACACACAGCTGTAGTGAACTCACATTCCACGCCAGCCACGTGCCATTGTTCCGTGACCTCCTGAGGCGAGCCACACTGGCGTGGGCTGCATAATATGAACATTCCCATCCTCACCTGGCCTCCCAGGTGGCCTCACTTGATCCAGTGACAGTTGCCTGAGGTCCCCCGCAGCCTTGTGGGCTCATCACAGCTGCCTGCAGGTGGAGGGGAAGCAGAGAGCCTGTGACGCACAACTCAGTCTGGGTCATGGGATGCGTGCCGGAGCGTGGTCAGGTGGAAGCCTTCCTGCGCTCACTGCTCGAGGCCGGGCTCTGGGCCTCTGCCTCCAGGGGCCTCTCCCCAGAAAGGCCCTCGGAGTCCATCATCCCAGGGCTGCAGGGGGCCAGCGTAGGCCAGCAGCAGTGGTTGTGTCTCTGAGTGTGCTGTTCCCCAGGGTCAAGAGGGACCCGCCTGGAGGCACAGAGCTTCCTCCAACCAGGACCCCTCAGTCAGCCAGGCTGCCATTCTCTGGGACTTCCCTCTGTGGTTCTTGTTCCTCCTACTTCTTTGTCATAGAATAATTCTAGACTCTTCTATCAGCCATTGCACAGATAATACAGAGCCTACTCTGTACCCTCCACCCAGCTTCACCAGCAGTAGCTACTGCTAATGTCCCAGCTTGGACCAGAGCACATCGTCCAAGCTGGGACGTTGGCTTCCGCCTGGTACCCTTTCCTTTTGGTGACAGCAAAGGTGTTAGTGGGTCCTTCCTCTGTCAGTCATCTTGTCACCTACTTCTTAGGACAATTCGACATGCAGTTATTGTTATTAGCATTCCTGGCCCTGTTGTATTGATGAGAAGACTGATGCGCTGTGACTGTCTTGCCCCAGGCCGGGCAGGCGGGTGGTGGCAGAGCCGGGTCTGAGCTGCTCCAAATCTGACTTCAGGACGGGGCTCTGTAAATACGAGCCGTGTTGTGGAAGGACGGGGACAGGCAGAGCTCTTAGACCGAGCAGTTATTTTTAAATAAATTATCACTCTGATTTATGAATTAACCTGCTTTTTTTTGCCTCTGCCGCTCTGAGTGGATTCAGTCCACACTGATCCTGGGTTTTCCTGGTAGGGAGAGGGTGCCGCTGACCACAGTCCCAAATTCTCAACACACTTCTAACCCACAAACTGGCTTCAGTTTTCAGAAAATTTATCTTAACATCTGAGAAAAGCAAATAATAGCATGCAAGGTGTAAAGTGGTACACTTCGTATTTTGCAACTTCAAGAGCTCACTTTGATATCAGGGCTCATTAGAGTTGGGACAAGCCTTCAATAATGGACAGTTGCAGGGCTGGGGATGCAGCTCATGGCAGAGCATTTGATTGACATGCACAAGGCCCCGGGTTCCATCCCCAACCCCGCACAGAAGAAAAGGAAAGAAAAAGTCAGAGAAGTCTCATTGCTTTTCAGAGAGATGCAGACGTAAAGAGGTGAGTTCTCAGTTCGGAAAATCAGGTGAGGACTTTGAACTTGGCAAAGGTGAAATTGCTGCTTTGAGGAAGCTCATCCCTGGTGGTGGCTCCCTGGTCCTCACAGCACTGTGGGCACAGTGCCAGCCCCGTGTCCTCTGGGGCATTCAGGTGCCCGTGCCCTTCCCTCTCAGTCCCTCACTCCCACCTGCACTTAAGAGACCCAGGAAACAAAGGAGGTCAGGAAGGCAGATTGGACGGGACTCGGGCACAAACCAGGCCTTCTGCTCAAAACAAAAAGTCTGAAGTCTGGTTTATGCAAATTGGATACGTAAAAGATCAACTTAGAAATCAGAGTGATCATTTATTTTAAAGTAACTGAACAGTAGGAATCAGTGGATATTGAGATGGGATACAAGGGTTTTCATTGGTCTTAAGAAAGACCGTGATCCCTACAGGCTGAGCACTGGGGACCCAACCACTCAGTAAGGAGAACTGTTCATTCGAAGTCCCCACAAACTCATCTCTTGAACTCTCAGCTTCTCTCCATCTCCGGCTGTTAGGATGGGGGCCCATGAACAGATAAACCCAAGAAAATGGAGTCTGGAGTGCTGTAATGAGGTCTTAAAGCATGTTGCTGGGGACCGTTGGCCGGGGCTGAGTGCTCTCCTGGCCATGCATCGCGTCTATGGGTCAGAAAGACTGTGAAAGTGGACGACGGAAGGAGGGAGCCGTTGACCACTAGGGATTCTCAAGGCGATTGTCCAGCCCCTCCCACTTGAACCTCAGCTCTCTTTTTTTTGCTAATTCATAGGCCAAAGAGTGATGAGTCTTCTGTAGACATTTAGCAAACCCAGACTCTGCCAAACCTTGGGAAAAGCAAACGACAATAGTGGCCTCGAGTCCCCAGAGGCCTGAACAGCGCACAACCCTGAGGGACATCTCTCCTGCAGGGACAGTGGAAGAGGGGACTGGGAAGGCTCACCATGTGGGGCTGGGCTCTCCCTGGAAGCAACTCTTGCTTATAGAAAATGTGTTTATAGCTGGGCACAGGGAGGCACACCTGTAATCCCAGGGGCTTGGGAGGCTGAGACAGGAGGATCGCCAACTCAAAGCCAGCCTCGGCAACTTAGCAAGGCCCACAGCAGCTCAGCAAGACCCTATCTCTAAATAAAAAACAAAAAAGACTGGGGAGGCAGCTTGATGGCTAAGCGCCCCTGAGTTCAATCCCCAGTACCAAAAAGAAAATGTGCTTATGACTGTTTTTGTGGCTGGGTACCCCCATGCTTCAAAGAAGTTCTGAATACCAAAAAATAAAAACAAAAACAACCTTGAACAAGGAGGCAGGAGACCCCTGGCCTAATCCCAGCTGATTTCTGCTTCCTATTGACATTGCCAGTTATGGGTGAGAGTTCTGCTTCCTCCTGTGTTGGAGTCTGAACATCAGAGAAGCAGCCGAGGCAGCACAGAGGGCAGGTTTTATTTAAAGGTAGAAACACAGACTTCTCCCGGGAGGGAGGAGCGGGGCCGTGGCTGGGGTGCTGGTCTCCCAAGAAGAGCGAGCACCTGCCCCTTCTATAGACTAAAGTCTCCTCTGTCCTCCTGCCTCTCCCCCTTACCTCTCTCCTTCCTACCTACTGACTAGGCCCAGGAGGTGCCCTGGAGATGCCGGTGGGATGGCCGGCGGGGAGCAGGTGGGCTGGAAGGGCCAAGGCGGAGTGCTAGGCAGGAAGGGAGCGGCAGCCCAGGGGGCTCTGTCTGCTCAGGAGTGGCTGCTTACAACGTGTTCGGGAGGGGTGGTACTCAAGGGCTCTGGAGACAGGAATGTTCCCATCTCTGGGGTCGTTTCCAACTTCCCAGGACTCAGATCAGCCTCCATTTTATCAATTCAACCTGGTGACCTATTCTACACTCACTGCCCATCTTTAATTCTGGCTTTACTATTAGGTTATTTTTTTTATTATAATTTTTCTCAGTTTCCTCATCTGTAAAGCAAGTCAGATGGACTTGATTCTCTCAATGTTCCTTACCTTTAGTGAGTAGATGCAAGACAGCCTCTGTAATCAAAGCGCTGATTCTAAAGTTAGTGGGAGGTTTTGTTAAGACTTGAATGTGGTCAAGATAGAAGACTGGGATTTGTCTGTAATTTTGCCCAAACATTTTGGATCTACTAGGTTGAACCATGTTGGGCTCATTCCCTCTCACAGGATATCTCAGGGCCTTTAAAGTGCTAATACAAACTGTGGCTCCTTAAGAGGTGTCAAAAATTATTTAATTAAATCAACAGGACACTATGTCCATACAAGTAAAGTCTCTGAGCATAGTGTGGTGGTGCACGCCTGTAATCCCAGCTACTTGGGAGGCTGAGGCAGGAGGATTACAAGTTCAAGGCCAACCTCAGCAATTTTGCAAGACCCTAAGCAACTTAGACCCTGTCTTAAAATAAAAAATAAAAAGGGCTGGGGATGTGATTCAGTGGTCAAGCGTCCCTGGGTTCAATTCTCAGTACCCGCCCAAAAGGCCCTGAGTTTGATTCCCCAGCACCACACACATTTACACACACACACACACACACACACACACACACAACTTTTTAAACCATAAAATTCAGTACTTTTCTAAGAGGAAACACTGGTTGGCAGAGACTGCCCTGGGGTCCTCAGCCCCAGTGTGGGACTAACCCTGCTGACCTGGAAGTCTGGACAGCCTGCTGACCTTGGGTGAGCAGGAACCAAGTCCCCTCAAGGAATGCAACCATGAACATGCCCTCCAGGAACACAGATGGCCTTGCCCTCTCCCACGAAACAGCTCTCCGGAGCCTGTTTCTCAAGGGGTCTCTCTGGGGACTAAAGATCCCAGGCAACAAGTCTCCCTTATAGAAGTCTGCCATTTTGTCCTTGGCCTCAGTCTCGAGTGTTGGAGGCAGACGCACACAACAGGCACCGTCTGGCTACCGTCGATTTTTACCACATTACTGAAGTCCAGCATATGCGTTGGAGGAAAGGTGGGAATGCTCGACCCTGCCTGGGTTGGAGTCCAGCCCTGCTTCCTAGTAGCTGCTGCGATTCCGCATTGCATGCTTAACCTCTCCAAATCTCACTTTCCTGGGCTGTGAAACAGAGATTAGCAGGGCAGCCACCCCTGGGCAGCTGCGGGCGAGTGCTGTGCAGGGTGCATGGGGATGAGTGGACGCTCTACGTGTGACACGCATCATTGTTCTGAGCCCCAGAGGTTTTTACGCCTATCATTTCCTATACCCAGGTGTCGTCTTATTTCTTCTAGGGCTTTCCCTCTGTAAGAAATAAATGTCCTTTAAACCAAATTGCTAAGTGAAGCTCAGTTGTGTGATAAGTCAGTGTGTGCTGACCTGAATTCACAGAGGTGATTGCCTAGGCCGGGTCTTCAGACAGCTCTTTTCTAGGAGACTTTCTCTTTCTGTCTGGAAAGTTCCCAAATATGCTACAGATTTGCATAACAATCTTCCTTTGAATCAACTACAGATGCATAAGCTGTAGCCTTAAGGCCCATCTTCAATGCTAAAAATGAATATTAAATACATTTAGCATCATAATGAAGAAACCCCAAAGCTCTTAGAACCAAATGCTCATCCTGACCCCTCATGCATCTTGTGCTAATTGTTTTATGAAAATGCTTTCTCCTGGATTAATATTTCAACTATTTAAAAATAGATAAACTTTACTGTACATTATCACTTGAATAGACCAAATAATTTTTAGAGCCTCCATAGACAATGGGCTTTCAAATGGAATCTTGGTGACTTATTTTTTTAAATAAAGAGAAATCATCAGCATTGAACTCGGTTAAAATAGATGGCTTATTTAGAATCATAAAAGCAATTCATTTTTCATATGTCACATTTAAAGCACAGTTATTATTTTAAAAAGATATTGCAGATGGATATTATGGGTTCATTAACAAGAAAAGCCACCACGTAATGGTACCATGATAAATGATAAAAGGTGAAGAAGCAAAGAGAAATCCATTTTACTTTTTTTGAACTCATCCAGATGAAACATCATCTACATAAAGACAAACAGGATCTAGTTAAGAAATTACCAGGTCCAACTATTATGCTACAATAATCAGAAGTCATTAAAAAAAATAAGACATGTTCAAAGTAAGTCCTCAAGCAAGCTGAAATTACTTTTAAAAATAGAGCTTCATCCAAAAGAATAATAAAAGTTCTTTTTACTCATATAGTGGAGAAAAAGTTTCAGGGTGCTGGTTCCCCACGGCAGACTCAGCACACGTTGGTTTTGCTCCTCAAATTCCACAAGTATTTATTGAGCATCTACTGGGTGACTGGCAGTTGAAGCAGATGTCCCTATGATAAGGTGACTATGATCCACTGACAAGCCAGAACTTTGGACAACCCCCCAAAACTCAGGAAGAAGGTGATTTCCCTCAGCCACAGAGAGACCCCCAAAGTATGCCTCACAAGGGGACTAAGAGAAGGAGGGGTAAGTCATTTGACTTGAGGGACAGAAAAGAAACTAGGTTCCTCTTTGTTATACAAAACAGGATCCAGCAAACTTTCTACAAAGCGTCAAGCAGTAAATACTTTTTCTTTTTCAGGCCAAACAGTGGCACTCACCAATACTCAACAAGGACAGCGCTCAGGGCCACCATTATGGTGCCAAAGCAGCGGGGACCACATAGGAGCAGATGGACCGTCCAGGTGAAACCTTATTTACAGAAACAGACCGAGGTCACATTTTTCCAGCCTGTTCTAAATTTTTACCATGTGGTTACATTATATGAAATGGGTAAATTAAAAAAAAAAAAAAAAAAAAAGTTAAGGGAACCTCTCTGACCAGAAGCTTCTCTTTAGCTCTGCCTCTTCCCTGAAGTCCAGGTCTGGGCCCTGCCCTTCTCTACACCCAGGTGCAGTTCCAGGGTCCCCGGGCAGGTCTTGAAGGTGACAGGACAGTTCCTTGTCCACCCTTTCTCTTAACCAACAGGAAACTCTACTCAGTTTTAGCTCTTGAGTGACTCGGTTACATCTCTTCCTCTTGACGGGAAGTGCAGTAGCCGCCCACCGGCCCTCTCTCAGCTGCCCGCCATCTCCTCTCCATAGTTTTAGGGATCTGGTTGGTGGATATTTATTGAACACCCCTGCCATGCCTTGCTCCTCATCTGGCATATAATCATGTGCTTAGTAAATAAACCCCCATAGAGTGAGTGAATGATGGCTTACTACCCTCCTGAATGAAAATACCCTCAGCTTCTACATTTGCTCTCCTTTCAGAGTCTGTAGGATTCTGGCATAAGGAGCACTGAACTAGGAAAAATGGGAAGGAAATGGCAACCATGTGGGTTGAAATCACATCTGCTAATCCCCTCCAGCACGTGAAGCTCATTCAGGAGAGAGCCATGGACGACCCCGTTCCTGAGGGTGCGAGCTGCCCAGCAGACTTCCAGATCTCTCCACAAACCTGAGTGAACTGCAGATTTGCTGGTCTGTCTTTCAAGACGGGCTGTCATGTGACTGGTGCCGGTCACTGAAATGTGAGCAACAGGGAGCGACATCAGTTCCAGGCAGAGCAGTTGAAAGCAGAAGTTCGGCCTTCCAGCTCTACCCACCTCTTAGCTTCCTGTAGCTTCTGTAGAATTTACCAGAACTGGGTGCTCTAAACATCAGAAATGTATTCTTTCATGGTCCTAGGAGCTAGAAGCCCCGCAACAGGGCCACATTCCTCTTGGAGACTGTTATGGTTTGGATATGAGGTGTCCCCCAAAAGCTCACATGTGGCACAATGTAGAAGGTTCAGAGGAGAAATTATGGGGTTGTGGGAGTCTTAACCCAGTCAGTGGATTAATTCCTGATGGGATTAACTGAAGTGGTGGGTGTGGCTGGAGGAGGTGGAATTGGGGTGTAGGGTATATATTTGTATCTGGAGAGTGGAGTCTCTCTCTGCTTCCTGGTGATGTGAGCTGCTTCCCTCTGCCACGCTCTTCCACCATGATGTTCAGCCTCACTTGAGCTCCAAGGAATGGAGCCAGCCTTCCATGGACTGAGACCTCTGAAACCGTGAGCCCTCAAATAAACCTTTCCTTGAGCTCCAAGGAATGGAGCCAGCCTTTCACTTGAGCTCCAAGGAATGGAGCCAGCCTTCCATGGACTGAGACCTCTGAAACCGTGAGCCCTCAAATAAACCTTTCCTCCTCTATGATAGTGCTGGTCAGATCATCTACTCACTGCGGCAAAACAGCTGACTAAAACAGAGACATTAGGGACAATTCCTTCTTTGCCTCTTCCAGGATCTGATGGTGGCTGGCGATGCTGGGGCTCCTGGGTTTGCAGATGTAGGTCTGACTGGGTTAAGGCTCTTACAACCCCCATCATGTCTCCTCTGAACCTTCCTGCATGTTCTCACGTGGGAGCTTTGGGTGGACACCTCACATCCAAGTCATAACAATGTATCACTCCACTCCCTGCTTCCAACTTCCCAGTGGCCTTCCCTCCTGTGGGTCTCTTCTGTGACTCCATCCAAATCTCCCTTTCCTCTTCTAAGGACACCAGTCATTGGAATGCACACTACAGTCCAGTCTGACCTTCACCTTCACCTTTGATCACATCTACCTACCTCCACATCGGGTCACATCCATGGGCGACAAGGGCTGGGACCTGAAAACAGTTTTTAGGGGACATAGTTTAACCCACCCCACCACCTACATTGTCCGTCATGTTAAAAGGCAGCCGTCACCAGCCAGGACCCAGAGTGACTGCCGGAGACAGGTTAGTCTCCCAGCTCAGCTCATTTCAGTCACATGAGCAGAATGGCAGTGACTCACCTGCACCAGTCAAGGGTCTCTCTCCTGCGGCCTTGAATGGATTCCTGTGAATTAAATGTCCGCAGGGAGCGCTGGCTGTACTTGTATCTCTATGCTGTGGGCAAGAGGCTTTCCCAGGAAATTAGACCCAAGAATCCTAATCAGAAGGAGTGCACGTCTAATTGGGTGAGCAAGCTGGACCGGACCTCTGTCAGTGTTGGCTAAAATCGCCAGCAGAGACTGAGAAGTGAATTTTAGTAAGTGGTGACCCTAACCAGGCTCCCCGTCTGTTCTAGGTGCTGTGCTTAGTACTTTACATTGTTGTTCCCTTAAAACCCCATGACTACATCCCATGAGACTGGATTTTGTGTCCATTTTACAAGGAGAGGAAACAGAAGTTAAAAGAGGTCCAGAGGCTTGCCCAGGGGTCCCAGAGGATTCCAGTCAGGTCCACCTGACTCACAAGCACGTACTCTTCCTGGGTCACGCCTTCAGTTCAGCTCCTCACCGACCATCTGCTGGGATGTACGTCTAGACTCCAAAACCCACAAGGCGTGGCTCTCATGCAGTCCCTCCTGGCCTGAAATGATCATGGGGCAGTATCAATCATCTGAGGCAATGAAAGCAAACAGAAAGCTACTCTTCAATTTCGATTTCATTGTTGGTAGGTCAGTCTTCTTACGTTATTTTGTGGACTAATGCAAACTCATTCTTTCATCTTTCCATTTATAAGAATTGAAGTCAGACACAATTTTCTGACTTGGCCACCAATTCAAAGAGCCTCCACTGCTTTTTGTAAAGCAATAAAACAATTAAAAGTCCCAGAGGGAGGCTGGCGATGTGGCGCAGCGGGAGGGCCCTTGCCTAGCACGTGTGGAGCCCTGGGTTTGATCCCCAGCACAGAATGGGGGGGGGGGAGGGGGATCCACAAGAAGCAACATGAAAACAAACCAACCCTGTTTTTAAGTATTTCCAACCTTATTTCAAAACAGCCTGATGAAGATGGTTTTCCAAAGCAGCCACTTTGAAATCTGGTTTTTCCTATGTAGACACAACCTACTTTCTATGCTTGGAGAAGCAGGGAATACCCAACCTGGCATTTAATTCAATAGTAGAAAATGTGAAATAGAACCACTATTTAAAAAAAAAAAAAAAAAACTGCAGGAATGTTAAAGTCTCCTCCGACTGGTTTTCACATTTACCCGGCAGCCCTCCCATGCTCCGGTTGGCATGGAGACGGGAAAGGAAACTTTCCACCAGCCTGCCACTTGCTACTGTTTCCACTTATTTTACTGTGAATCCAATTTTAACAGTTTTTTAAAAGTTAAAAAAAAAGGGGGGGGTCGATTCCTTTGTGTCTTCTCCTTCAGGATGTTTCTCGAACGTGAAAACGTGTTACAAAAAGGCTTTAAACATCAAAGATTTGGTTTTCTAAATATTCAGCTGTTTAGCATTTGGATAATTGCCTCATCTTCTCTCTCTCCTTTTTCTTTCTTTTTTTTTTCTTCTTTTTTTTTTTTTTTTTTTTTTTTTTTTTTTGCCCTGCATTTTGTCTGAATACTTTGGCATGAGGAAACCCCACAGTCTGAAACTAACTTTGTCCCAACTCTCCTTACTGCATTTATTAAAGAGGCTGAAAGACACATCTGCTTTTCAAAAACTTGTGCCAGAGATCCTGGCCATTGGGGGAAAGCTGGGCTTCCCCAAACCTGGGAGTCAGCACTTCTGGGGGGGAGATGCTACTTCGCAAGGTGAACAGGGTTCTTGAGGCTCTAGGGTCAGAGATGGGGTTCAAACTTGTCACTTGTCCTCTCTGTGGATTTCTAGAACCCACTCGACAGTTCTTGTTGGCATGAATGAAAGTATCACAATAGCGCCATATGGCATCCTGAGAGACTGAAGAGTGATTTTCCTGGCCTGGAAAATTCAAGAGCAAGCGAGCTGCCTACCTGAGGCTGAGGGGGCCCCAGACTGGCACACGAAGCCAGCTTCCCATTTCCCCTTGGCATCCGTCTGCATTGTTCTGGCTGAAACTGGCCCGATGCTGCGAGGGAAAGGAGTGTGCTGAGATCAGGGGGGAGAGGGCCAGGCGCAGATGCGAGGCTTCACAGCTGTTAAGGACAAACCCCTGGGCGTCGTCAGGGTGTGGGACTGGGGTGCCTTGCGCTCCCTTTGTTCTCCCCCAGCGCACCCCCGCCCCGCCTTCCACGTTCCCAGCCCATTTCTTGGATGTCTAAGTTGATCGGCCATGAGGACAGAGCGGTGCGGTCCCTGGCATGCCGTGGGCGCCCGGTGCACACTTGCTGATGGCAGGAACACTTCCAGGGGCCGTGGAGTGTCTTGGCCCGCGCCCCTGCGTCCGCGGCGCCTGGCACGTTCTAGGCGCTCCCTAACGTCTGCAGAGCAAGCGATCTGCAAGTTGCGGGCGCTGGCACGTGGGGCTTTGGAAACCAGGGCAGCGACCGAGTGTCTCCGAGACCCC
>JAJEJO010002059.1:61085-78275 GCA_020662805.1 Glaucomys volans
GGGCGCGTGGCGCGCCGTGCCCGCGTGCTGCCGGGCGGGCGGGCGTGAGTCACGGCGGGCTCGCCTTTATAACCGCCGGAGGCTCGCGGGAGCCGCCCGCCGCTGCGCTCCGCGCCGCAACCGCCCCAACCGCCGCGCGGCCCAGGGGCGCCATGAGGAGCCCGCGCTGCGTCCCGCTGCTGCTGCTGCTGCTGCTGCTCACGCCCCCCGCCGGGGACGCCGCCGTCATCACCGGGGTAAGCCGCCGCACCTGTCGCCCGGGAATGCGCGCCGGGGCTCGCCCCAGGGAGGCGCGGGACGGGGAGCCCCAGGCGATGCACAGCGCGCGGCAGGGTGGCCCCGAGCCGGGACACTTGCCTCTGGCGCACTGGGGAAAGTGCCCTGCCCCAAAGCCTGGGCGCGTCCTGGGAGAAGCCGTGAGGGTCACCCTCCACCCTCGCCACCACCTGCTCCCACCGACCTCTCCCCGAACCCCCCCGCCAGCCTGCTCCTGGGCTTGATCTGTCTGTCTGTCGGGCAGAAAGAAGTTTCTTTCGCAGCCTTCTCAAGTACTTTGTCGTGGAGTTGCAGCCAGAGCCTTACATTTTGACTGACGGCCCCTCCCTGAGTTGCAAAAGAGCAAGAGGGATACCCCAGGTCCCGGGATCCCAGTCCAAACTCAGGGACTTTGCTCCCCATGGGTTCTGAGAACCCTTGCCAATAACTGGGGTCCGGGCTGTGTGTGTGCCTTGAAAAGCAATTCCAGGCACTTGTCCAGGGTTCAGGAATTGGTCCCCGCTCCCTCTGCGCCTTGAGGTTTGCCCTGTAAACTATGCCATTTCCAGCCCCGCTAGTGCTGATGAGGAGCCAGGGCGACTAGACCCATTTAAACTTCCAGAGGGCGTCCTGAGCGTCGTTGGCAGCAGCCACTCGTTCGGTTCTCTCCAACTCCCAGCAGTTGGGGTAGGCTATCTGAAGAATGAGTTTAGTACAGAATTTTAAAAGCCTCTCTAGTTTGCCAACATCGTTGCAAAACTGCCACTATCTGCTGGTCCTTCTCACGTTCTAGTCCTTTTCTGAGTGTTAGAGTATTTTGCTTCATTAAATGCAATTCATTTATTTCATTGTTACTTCAAATATCAAAGTGCATGTTATGGGTTTAAATAAAACTAAAACGTATGTATTTGAAATGATGATTCAATAGAAAATACAGAAAGCGTTAACTTAAAGGGAAGTCATTGTCTTAATAAAGCCCTATTGTCTCTGATTGGTTAATAGGTCACAGCATTTTGTAAGCCCTTGCGCTCTGACAGCATTTGGTTAGACCCAAAAGATATTTAATTATAACCTTGTGTATTTATTAGGGTATTTTTTTAACAGATTATTTGTAGAGCTTTGTCAGTAGCCAGTTGTGTGCATGAACAAAAGTACCTCCAGGTCTTTCTGATACATGAGGATTGAAACACTGTGCAGGTTTTCCCTCCCTCTTCCCCTGCTGGCTGCTAATCCTGTGCGTCCTAAGGGTCCTTTGCAGCGTAAGTATCTTTTTGTTCTATTCAAAGGACAACACTGTTTGAATGGGTCTGCATGGGTCAGGATGAAGGGCATTAGGAAACAGCTAATTAAAAATAGATCACCTTATCCACTTCTTCCCAAAGTTTGTCCAAGAACTGAACCTTTTGTTACAAAATGAAATTTTCTCACCTTGGTTGTCTGTTGCAGAAAGTTAGACTGGGCTTGATATCTGACTGTCCCGTGTGCTGCTGCCGTCATGGTTTAACTCAGTGTTTTAAGAAACAAAAAACTTTCTTAAAAATTTCTCTAAAGCCACATGGCAATAAAGTGTCATTTTGTCTCCCTGACAGGAACCATCTGGATTCAAATGAAAAACTCAGTGACTTCTCTAGATACATTGCATGCATGGAGAATGTTAAACATTGGAGTGATTGATTGAAGTTTAAAAGATTCTGGCTAGATTTTTGATTGTCCTCTAAAAAGAGTGGGTGGGGCTTAAGAATTCAGGCTATGGGACCATCTGTTGAAATAAAATACTGGCTGAGACTTCCACCCAAAGTATTTATTTTGGTAATATATGTAGGTATTTTGAAATTGACTCATGTGCCTATAAAGATTTCTTAAAACATCTTGGAAAAGGTTGTGGACCGGCCATCTCACTTATGGCATGTGAAAGCCGTGTACACATGATTTCTGACACAAATGCAAATGTTTGGCTATTGTCCCAAGAACTCCAAACCATCCAAAGTGCAAATTGTAGCTTTTTAACCTACATACTTGCTTTAAATGGAAAGAAAATTCTAAAGGAGGAACTAAATAAATTTTAAGGCAAGATATTTGGTCACTTTTAATGAAAAATAATGCTAAAAAACATGGCTATATATTTATATTTTGAGAAGTCACGGTTGGCCCCAAACCTGAGATCTTAGGAGGACTGTTTTAGTTGTTTACAATAAATGTACATTTGATTTTGTGCCTAAATTATACCCTTTGTAGGCTCTTATGTGTATAGCATGAGATGTTTTCACCTTATCATGAGCAAAACCCATTATTTTACACCATTCCGACAAAGCATCCCACTTTTTGTTGGTTTTTGGAAAAAATAATGATCACTTTTCAGATCTGTCTCAGGAAAGTACATTCAGACTTGATTGTGTCTGTTCAGAGAAATTCCTCCACCGCTGATTCCTTGTGTTGATCTTCAGTTTTTACATTGGAAGCATGTGCCGAGAGTGACTGCCCTGGACGCTGCCTTTGTCCCTCGCACTTGCTAATCCCGTGATCTTGTAGGACGCGCTGGCTGTGGCACACACGTAGGCACATCCTAAGCCACTGATTTCCACTTGGCAAGCTGCTCACTGAAGGACGAGGAGTGTGAGGCAGAGGCTTGACCTGTCCATTCTCGACCTATGAGATCTCTCCCTTGAAGGAGGAAATGGTGACACTCAAGCCAGTGGTGTGAGGAACTTCAAGTCTCATGAACCAAATGCCAATGTCTGAAAGGGAAAAATGAACACATCTAAAATTTACACCCGTGCCTTTGTGGTCTGGAGTGCTTCATGCCAGACTTAGAGACCATTTAAATGTCTTTTATCAAAACTCGGCCCAACGTAGTCTGCAGTTAATAGTCGTGAAATCTTGTGATTCGATTTATGTAGTTCCTAATGGCCACGTACAGCGTTAAGACTAATAGAGACTCGTTCTTCAAGTTCAAAGCCAATTCAGCCATCAAGCACTGGAAAAAGAGAGCTAATTTAGTTTTGTTTAAAAAGTCTTCTGTTTAAAGTGTTCACAACGTGAAGCTCATTATTGAGTCTACTCTTGAAAAAAATCTATGCTGGATTGTGTGAGCTGATGAAGCTATATATATATATGTTTGGTTATTTAAAAATCATAGCATTTGGGTATTTAAAGAGCATTTCCCTGCTAATTTTAGATTCCCCTGTCCTGAGTCTTTCGCGCTCTCTGTGTTTATCTGCTTGTTCCTTGCATTTCAGGCCTGCGACAAGGACGCCCAGTGTGGTGGAGGCATGTGCTGTGCTGTGAGCATCTGGGTTAAGAGCATCCGGATCTGCACACCGATGGGCAAAGTGGGGGACAGCTGCCACCCACTGACTCGAAAGGTTGGTGTGTGTGCGTGTTTGCATCATGGTGACTCTCTGAGGTTGCCCGGCCACTCTGAGAAAGGCCTTTGTGACCGGAATCAGAGGCAGTGTGCCTGAAATTGGAAGTTGGAGGAGATAACAATGGAAAAACAGTCCTCTCTTCTCTTCCCTTCCATTTCAAAAAGATCGTGCCTTCTCCCATCCACATCCCTGAGTTAGAAGCACTTCATCAGAGTAATTTCCCCCATGCAAATTTGCTTAGAAATGATTTAGGAAAAAAATATATATATGATACCATACTATGCTTTTTTGCAGAAATCCCAGTATAGAAGTTCTTAAAAAGACTAGACCTGCTGACAAGGCAGAAGTAAATAACCTTTGTGGGGGTTTTGTCATTATTTCAGAAATCATGGATAATAGCATTATTCTTGTATCTTAAAAGTTCTACATCTTACCTCTGTACCTATGGGATACATTGTCCATGACTTTAGAGATTATTGATATGCAACTTTCCAACTTCCTTGATTATGTAGCAGTTCAATCACAGCGACCTGAATTACACTTTGGGAAGCTTATTGACAGTGAATCGGGTGGCCATGGGATTTTAGGGTTGTCCGCATAGGGCTTTAGAGGTGGCGTCCCCAGGGGCTGCAGACTCGTCCCTCTTCAGGGGCCAGCAGGTTGGCATTGCTCAGGAAGTGGAGAGACAGAGGGAGCAGAGAATCACGTGGAGCTGGAGGGTGCTTGTCCTTCAGATTGATGGGGTCAGCCAGTCCCTCCAGGGATGCTGGGCTGCAGTGCCTTCCTCTGTTCCCCCCTCCTGGTTCCAACCATCGGTGAGCTGCAGTCCCGGGACACTGGGATGAGCCCCCAGCCAGGTAGCCTGATGGAGGTACAACTCTGGACTCTCATTTGAAAACAGGTTGAGCATCTTCCAGTCAAACAGAATCGCACATTCCACCTCTTTCGCAGACAGGTTAGGGTTTCAAACTGCAATAGAAGGAGACATCTTCCCTCTGAGCCACAGTCCCACTAACACTCAATATTTTGACCTCCTTGGAGTGAAGTCAGTGAGCCAAGCTGTGGCCTGTTGGCAGAGGGTCGGCTCTCTGAGCCGTGAGACGGATTCCCGTTGACGGGCCTCTCCCAAGGCTGAATTAGCAGCTGGCTCCCGGGTGGCCGCCTTGTGAAACGCTTCCTGTTACACTGTGGCCATTCCTGCCTGTGGTTTCGCCGGGCAAGACCCGGCTGTCATTGTCAAGCTGACATGCACCTTTCATTCTGAGACATTTCAAGACAGAAAGGGTTATAAACAATTAGCTGCCTGGTCAATGCCAAACGCCCCGCGGCAGGTGAGGCTGGCCCTGCTGCCCTTGGCGTGGATCCCTGTTTTCTTCTCGCAACTACTGCATGACAGTCGCCTTTGGTGCACTTGAGTCGTTGGTCATGAAGAGGTCACCTCGCCCTGCGCCTGTCCACATGGTGTTGGAATAACTCCACACGCCCCAGACCCTAAAGTCTAGCAAGTGGAAGTGCCACTACGTGTGTCATCTGTGTGCTAGTAGTTTTGATGGCTGCCACTTGCCGAGTCCTGCATTGTGTGTGTGTCTCCTCACGGTCTCTGCCTCCATGGAGGAGGTTTACTTTGGTCACATTCTGCATGTGGGATGGGCTCAGTAGCTAGTGGAGGCCGAGGGCCACACGCAGGGGCAACGGCTGACACTCCCCCGTCCTGGTGGTCTAAGCACATGCCCTGGACTTAACCACAACCCATGTGCGTTGGGAGACAAGGTGCTTCTGGGATGAGTTGACCCTCCGGAGTGGGGACCCGCGCCCAGATGGTTTTGATGAGCTGTTTAAGAAAGAACCAGGGCTGGGGTTGTGGCTCAGTGGTAGAGCGCTTGCCTAGCATACATGAGGTACTGGGTTCAATCGTGAGCACCACATAAAAAAAATAAACAAAGGGATTGTGTCCATCTATAACTTGGAAAAAAAATTAAAAGAAAGAAAGAAAGGAAGGAAGGAAGGAAGGAAGAAAGAACAAACCAGAGTCTGCTTCCCCGGTTCCTGGAGAACTTGGAGTTGAGGTGTATCGTGACATCAATTCTGAGAGCAAACAGAGTCCACCTCTCATAGCCTGTTGGGTGCCTCCAGGGTTTTGTTTTCATCACAGGTACAGTAGTGAAATCTGTAAGTGATAGACTATGGTTTCCATGGTAAAATTCGGTGATAGAATAGCAGAGATACTAAAAGACAAGGTTCAATGTCAGACTTTAACTCCCCCCATTCAGTTGTCCACTCGAAATGTGTTTCTAGAACTCAATTTTAACTTTTTTTTTTTCCATCTTGAAAATAACGTTTTCAAGGTCACTTCGATGATGCAAGAGGAAGTCTTAGAGTTGTTACTTGTTACAGATAAAATTTGCCTATTCTGGAAAAGAAAAAAGAAAAATCTAGCTTCTTCCGGAGCACCTCTCTGCTGTACTCTGTTCTCAACAGGACAAGAAGAAGGTTCTCCCCGTAAAAACCCCTGGTGAACATCAGATCCCCGTGCAGTGGCACCCTGAGGGTTAGCGGCCCCTCAGTGGATGGGGAAAAGGGAGATGCTGCCTGGAAGGTCCTTTTTCCCATTTCAGATCAGCTTAGCTGTGAGCCACCAAAACGTGTTGGACTACAGAAACGGGTCCGATGGATGAGGCAGGGCTGGTGGTAGGACCCAATGGCCACGGAGGGCAGTGGGCTCTCGTTTCAAGTGTACCAGCTGACCTGTGCTGACCCGTAGAGGTCACGGTCACTGCTCAGCTGCTATTTTATAATCGCACAGTTTTTAACTTCATAAGATAAATCAGAGGGTGGATATGAAAATGGTGGAATGAGACAGACATCATCACCCTATGTACACGTGTGATTTCACAAATGGTGTGAATCTACGTCACGCGCAACCATGGCGACGAAAGCTGTACCCCATTTTTGTACAATGAATCAAAATGCAGTCTGTAAACATTAAAAATAATAATAATTTAAAAAATCCAACAAGAATGAACTTGATTTCAAAACATGCTTTTAAGCAAATAATAGCTTTTTAAAATAGGCATTCACTTAAAAAAATATTTTTAACAGTCACTGACATTGAGTCATGTCTGCGGGAAATATTTTCCATTTTTAAAAACAATATTTTAATTTTGCTTAATAGCCGTACTTATTTTTAGATTATGGTTTTCATAATAGAATTAAGACCTAAAATAAGACCTTGAAGAAGAAGGTTTATGTAAGATTTTCTACCCCATTTGGATTCATGTGATCAATACTTATATTTTATTGCTTATTATTTTCAATTTAAATATTTAAATAACTTTGTCTTCTATTTATTTATTTACTTATTTATGATGCTGGGGGGATCAAACCCAGGGCCTTGCTTCTGTTAGGGAAATACTCTACCCCTGAGCAACACCCCACCCAGCTCCACTTTTTTCCGTGATCACTTTTAACATGAGTGTTCTTTTTTTTTTTTTTTTTTAAAGGTCATTTTAAAACTTGACCTATACATTTTCCTTTTTGAAGGAAATTTTAAAAATAAACACCTGAGGCTTATTTATTTTTTAAAAAGCATTCATTGTAGACTTAAAAATTATTAGTGGTTTCAGCTTTTTTTTTTAAAATATATATATGTTGTGGATGGACCTTTACTTTATTTTTTTATATGTGGTGCTGAGAATCGAACCCAAGGCCTCGCACATGCTAGGCAAGTGCTCTACTACTGAGCCACAACCCCAGCCCCGTGGTTTCAGCTTTAAAGCCAGTACCTGACAAAACATCCTAAACACAATTCCAGAACATGAGCTAAAAGACCCAGTAAAATATAACCTATATAACTTTAAAAATTAGTGACAGGTAGAAGAAAGCACAATATCTCGAC
The DNA here is from genome assembly GCA_020662805.1 of Glaucomys volans. Classification (NCBI taxonomy): domain Eukaryota; kingdom Metazoa; phylum Chordata; class Mammalia; order Rodentia; family Sciuridae; genus Glaucomys; species Glaucomys volans. Next base: position 68,601 of record JAJEJO010002059.1, read on the forward strand.
CTTGACCTTATGCTCCCTTGACCCTGCATCTCCAGAGGGGAGCATCTGGCTGAACCGAAGTAGAGGGTCACACACAGGATTTTAGGGTTGGCTCAGGCCCATTACTGCAGGGGTCCCTACCCTTGTCCTCTCGGAGAGGCTCGATTGTCTGCACTGGTAACTTCTAGAATCTGCCTGGAATTGCAGGCTGTGAGACCCTGGATTGAGTGAGCCATTGATTCCAGAGCAAACCATCAAGTCTGGACTGAACGGTTCACATCTGCACCTTCTGTGAACACTTTCTCAAGCCTGCGTGACAAGACAGCTGTTAGCTTTGTCACATGCCATGTGGATCTAGAAGCGAAAGGGCCAGTCCAGTGGTGGGCTGCTGGGTGGACGATATCAGAACTCTTGCTCTTTGTCATGAGGAGCCACAGGTGTAAGGGGAGGAGGGAAGCTCCCTGGGCTGGTGCATTCGTGCAAGGCTGGGGGAGGGAGGGGAAGCCAGGCCAGGGCTTGGAAAGGGCATCAGGGTTTGAATGAGAAGAGGAAGGGCGTCCGGCATGAGGGGACTGCAGCGCCGTCTAATCTAATCACTGTGTCCGGGCCTGAGCAGCAGATCCCCGCCGATGACCCACAGTCTTGGTGCCCTTAATAAGACAAAGAATGCAAAGGTATTTTCAAAAGTTTTGCTAAAGCACGTGAGTGTGCAGATGTGGGGCCTCAGCTCTTCAGCTTGGCGGTGCCTCGGCCTCTTCGATCGTGCTGGGCCTACTCTGCACCAGGGCCCTGGGACGGTCATCTGTTGGCCCTGGGGAAAGAGAGTTTGCAGTCTGTGCGGGAGGCACAGGGCAGAGCGGGTCAGCACTGAGCAGATGTTTTCGTGAGTGTGATCTGCTTACCAGGCCTGGGCTGTGAGCTCATAACTAGAGTCAAGTGGGCACAGTCCCCTCTGCCCTGGAGAGCCTGCAGTCAGGGCGTGGTTGGGAAGGGAACAGAAAGGCCAGGGCCTGTTGGAAGCTGAGAGGAGAGTGACCTCAGGCGGGAACAGGACCCGGTGACGAGTCGCACTTCCCCTGGCAGCTGGGTGACCGCAGTCTGGTGCATTCAAAAGCTGCCCTTTGCTCCGAACAGTGAAGACCCTGGCCCTGGGGCCTGGGGAGACGTCCTTGCAGCCTCGTGTGGCCTGAGCCAGGGCAGTGGGCAGTGCTGGTCCCCTGTCGCTGCTTCCGCTGTGATCCGTATCGTGAGGCCTGAGGGTCCAGACGAGGAGCACCAAGGCGCTGATGCATGGCCGTGGTCTCCTCCCGGCATCTGTCCTGCAAGGTGGAGAGGTCAGCCCAGGACAGTGCGGGCCTTCCCATTCAGGCCCTTGCTGTGTCCCTGACACCTGTCACAGGCCCCGACATGTGGGCGTTGCTGAGTGAAGGAGGGAGGAATGGTGTCTCCGTCCCCAGCAGCCGGGCAGCTGGTTCCGTCGCCCTCTCTGTGGCACTTTTGTCTTGGGTTTGGCTGCGCCTGTCAGTTCTCCTCGACCTCGGCACTCTTGACCCTTTGGACTAGGCTGTGCTTTGTTGTGAGGGGCTGTCCTGGCCATTCAGGAGGGGGAGTGGCATTGCTTGCCCCCCTCTTTAGAGATATAGAGCATCCCCCAGCTGGTGGCCGGCAGATGCCCCCTGGATGTTGCCAGGCAGCCCTGGTGGAGGGCCCTGGGCCGGGCAGGACTGGTAGGCGGCTTGTTGAAAAGGAAGCTCCAAGTTCCAGGGTCCGAATGGCCTCAGCCAGCACAGCTGTGCCCACCTCCTCCCGTGCTTTGCTGGTGGCAGCAGATGCCCCCACAGCTCACCCTCTGAGTCACACAGTGACAGAGCAATGGGCAGTGTGCCTGCAGGTAGATGGTGTGGCCAGAGCCCCAGATGAGGTGACATGTCCCCAGGGCGGAGGCTGCGCGGCTCCTGCCATTCCCACTGCCTCCCGTTCTTCCCTTTGTGTGTATTGATCTCAGTCGTCTCCCTGACCCTTCCAGAACCTTTTTGGAAATGGGAGGCAGGAAAGAAGAGAGAGGAAGAGAAGAAAAAGGAAAAAGGAGGTAAGAAGGATGTGAGCATGGAGCCAGGGAAAGAGCTGCCCAGAAGGCTTAGCCTTTGGTGGGACCCGCAGGGTGGGTCCACCGGTCAGTCCGCCCGAGAGTCAGGCTGCCACTCCGAGGACAGGCTTGCTGTGCACAAGCCCCGGCTGGAGGATTCCTAAGGGTGCCTGGCGGCCTCTTGATGAGAGGAAGCTCTGGGTTCCGAAGCAGGCCGGCGGGACACAGGTCCCTGCCATGTTTGAGCTATGGGAGGATCCTCATGGGGAGCCGGCCTCCCTGCTGTCCCCCTGAACCAGTCGCTTGCTGTCCCCTCTCACTGACCGTCACACATCTCCAGGCCTGGGGTTAGGGTTTCTCTGTAGCACATGAAGATGGGCAGATGGTGAAGAAGGCCTGTTCCGGGGAGGAGACACTTGGGCTCCGCGTGCTCTGGAGGTGACCTGTACCAAGCGGCCTCCACCTGCCTCACTCACGGCTTCTGGCTGAGCCCCCTCCCCAGCTTCACTGCTGACCCCTGGGGTGACTCCAGAGACAAAATAGATCTTCCCCCGCTGGGCCAGCCAGAGGTAGGCCAGCTAGTTCCTTTTCTGCAAAGTGAACTTGATTCTTTCCATCGTCTTCCTCTGTCCTGTTTTCCCCCTCAGCACCTTGACTCCTAGCCTCCACCTGCAAAGGTGAGGACTTCCGTATGACTTATGGGTCATGGACTGACAGCTGTTCATTGTCTAGATGGGGCCATGCCCCCAGCACTGGGCTCCTCTTTGGACAGTGCGGGGCCACTGTCCAAAGAAGCAGAGGGAGACAGTCACAGGTGAAGAGCCGGGGCCTGGGGTCCAGCTCTGTGGACCAAGCTCCAGCCGCCCGATCTCACCTCACATGGGCGTAGTTAAAGCGTTTCCACCTCCCCGAGGTGATGGCGAGGATGGAGACGGGCGTAGGTAGGAAGCGCCCAGCGTGTCCCCGGGGGGAGCCCCAGGAGCTCGGCCGCCTCCAGAGAGCCAGCAGGGCTCCCGTCTGCGAGGCAGCGCATCCGCTGACTCGCTTCCCCTTTTTCTTTCAGGTTCCATTTTTCGGACGGAGAATGCACCACACCTGCCCTTGCCTGCCTGGCCTGGCCTGTTTACGGACTTCATTTAACCGGTTTATTTGTTTAGCCCGAAAGTAGTCCCTCCAGAGCGGGAGCCTCAACGCGCCGTCGGGGCGCCTGCAGGGTCTGACTTGGGACAGTGCCCGGCCAGCAGCGCCGGAGAGAAGCCGTCGGTCCGGCTTTCCGATCACATTTCATCTTCGATTTTTCAGTGATTTTTTTTTTTCCGTCGAGAGGGAATTTTAATTTCGGATAGAAATGTGGAGAGCAGAGTATTGCGGCACCAGTTCTCATTTCTCTGTTTGGGTTTTGGTTCGGTTTGGCTTTGTTAGTGCCAATAACTCACCCGCCTGCACAAAGATGAGAATAAGAATTGGTATTTTGTTACGGGAACATTTTTTTTAACCTTCCCTCCCTGCCCTGTCCCTGCCATTTGTGTGTGTGTGTGTGTGTGTGTGTATACATGCATGCACACACAACTTGCATGCACGCACACACACACACACACACACACACTTTGGTCTTTGTCTCTTTTTCTTTAAAGATTTAGAAAGCCCTGGCTCTGTCCCCCATGTCCCTGTCTGCCACACTGGCTTTTTAAAGTGGAAGTTCTGCGTCTTGTACCCTGTCGGTAGGCTCCCCAGTGAGAACCAAGCTGTCCGCCTGATCCTCAAGTGGGGACAAGAGGGGACCCCTGAACCAGGCCCTCTAGACTCTCTTCTGCAGTGGAGCTGGGGCGGGGGGCTCTGGAACTCTCCTGAGCCCGTCCATCCTGGTGGGCCTCAGTTCTGCTGGTGACTGGTGAGGACAGAGTCAGTGGGAAACCACACGGATTTAGTCCAGATTCCCAGCTGGGGGGTTTTTGTTTGAATTAGAGACGCCTTTTCCAATACAATAGCGCACCTATTCTTTTCCCTTTTTTATGAAGTTTACTTTTTTTGAAGTCCCCTCGTTTGAGATGTTCTTAAAAAAAAATGTCACTTGGGGAAGAAGTGTCGCCTTCAGCCGGGCGGTAACGCGATCTCATTACCAGTTTTTAAATCAGTACTGTTGAAATTTAAACTTTGCTACAAAAACTCCTTTCGCAGTGGGTTGCCTCATGTCCCGTCCTGTGTGGCCTGTATCGATATTGCTGTGTGAAAATTCTGTATCAGAATAATGGCGGTACTGTCTGTCCCTTGATTTATTTTAATACTGTTTTTACTTTTATCCTGGTTGTCTGTGTTCACTCCAAGCAGATTCCCGCACGGGCCACAAAGACACCTCCAAAGTTGGCAAAAATCATCCTCCTGTGATGTGTGTTTTTATTTCACATCCAGGAAGATGGTGTTTGCATGGATCTTAAGGTCGTACCAAAAAATAAGCCACGCGTGCATCAGGAAGTTTGGGTGCATGCCGGGAAACTGCAGTGTGCCCAGGTGATGCGCCAGGAGTGGACCGAGGCCTTGCCCTGTGCTGGCCGACGGAGCCTGCATGGTGGGTGGGCAGGCGGGGCACTGGGTTCCGCTGCACAGTGACGCCAAGGCAGTGTGCCCTGAGAACCCCCCAAGTGTTGCAAATTGACTTAACATCACAAATAAACAACATATGAAATGTGTTTCACTGACTGAACTTCCCCCGCGCCAGCCCACCAACCATTTAAAAAAAAAAAAAAAGGGAATGTCCGTTGTGCGGTTCTGTACCTGGCCAGGGCTCACAGCCGAACACGGTGTGTGTCCTGCCCCCCGGGCCACCATGCCCCACAGATGTACATGGCTCTGCTGTGCTAATTTGCACACTCGGTCAGAGAGCTGTTGTTTTTGATTTAGTTAAGTTTGCTTCTAGGAACACCCCTCAGCAAGTTTGTTGGGGAGAACCAAAACAGGCACGTGGGATTATGGGCAAAGAGCGGGCAATTGCACAGCCTGGCTCAGCGTGTCTTCAGCCAAGGCTCGAGATGCCCTTCTCTGTGCCCAGGGAAAACTTAAGTGGGTCAAGGATCCATTTTCACCAAAGTTAAGGAAAACATAAGCAATGCTTGTGCCATTTTGCTTTCACGGATCCCAATCCAGCTTTGTGAAGATTTGGCTCCCTGAAGGGGTGGAGGGCGCAGCTAGTGTGTCAGGAAAGAACCATCCCTCGGGCCCAGCACCACCCAGAGGCACGGAGCTTCGGCACCAGAGATTAAACGCAAGACAGTGTGAAGGCAGCCGTGTGGCAGCAGGTCCTGGTCATGTGGCAAGAGCACCAGGTGTGTCCCTAAGGCCCAGGGGCTCCACCATGCAGTCCAATGCTGCCCACCGGTGTGAGGTCACCCAGCACCTGCTCCCAGGACAACAGGAAGGCGTCCGGGCAGCTCCCACCTGCCAGGTCTCTTGACCCCCAGGCCCGTGAGTCTTTCCCACACTTGTGTCCAGGGTTTCTGGCAGCGTCCCTGGCCACTGCCCCCAGACACCAGGGACACCTGGCTGCGAGGACTGGCAGTCTCCAGATGTCGCTGAGGAGGCTGCAGGTGAGGACAGATTGTTTCGCCTAAGGCTGATTTGTGTCTGCTCCACGTCACTTAGTGATATATTCTTATTTCACAAAAAGATGAAATAACACGTACAATGTTACCCCTCTGCAGAACCATTAAAACAAAACATTTTGTGGCCAAAGTAGTAAAAGGCAAATATTTGGCACCGCTTGCATACCCAGTGAAGGAAACCTCACTCATGGATCAACGCTATAGTTTACTGTATTTCAAAGAAGAAATTTTCCATAAGTTGCTCTTCCAGGCAAAGTCTCAGATAAAATAAATTCGATCGCATGTGAATGATTTTGCATCTTGTGATTGTACTTCCAAGCAAATTTCCATGTTGTTTATGTCCAAATTTTCATCCTCCTGATTCAAATGTGAGTAATTTATGGAAAAAAAAAATGTTTCTGGTACAGAAACTTACAAGCAAAGTTAGGGGAAATTGTGTTTTATTAAGTTAGATCTGAGTAACTGTTGAGAAGTTTCCCAAATTGAGTTTCCTTATAGATGTGATTAAGCTTGGCATGAGTATATTTGGTTCTTTCTTAAAACAAACAAATCAACAAAACTTTTATTATGGAAAATTGTAAACATGAAAGTTTTGAAAATGTAAGGAAGTCTCATCTGTCTGTCCTACAGACATTATTTCCATCTATAATTTCAATGACAAACTTGTTCCATTTCTACCTGCTCAACCCCCACCTCCATCCCTTCTGTATTGTCGTTAAGCAAGTCAACTCAGTACCTTTGTGACAGGGCCTGCTGTCACTATCTGTATGAGTGCATTTTCCATTGCTATTACAAGATACCCGAGGCTGGATACTTTGTTAAAAAAAAAAAAAAGCCTTACTTAGTTTACATTTTTGGAGACTGAAAGCCCAAGCAGCATGCCACCAACTCTGAGGAGGGGGTCCTTCCCTGTATCACGTCATGGCAGATGACACTGTGGCAAGAAGGAGAGGTCGCACTGCCAGAGAGACGGGGGAGGAGCCAGGCTTGCCTTTTCATAATAACTCTCTCCATAGAACTGACCAAAATCCTATGAATTACATCAGCTTTTCCCAAGAGCATCCCCCTCAGTGACCCCTCTCAAAGGCTCCACCCCTCAGTGACCACCTCTCAAAGCCTCCACACCACCTGCCAACACTGCCAGCCGAGTTCCCATCACATGCTCTGTGGGGGACACAGCACATCCAAGCAGCAGCGCCATCCCAGGTGGGCAGGGCAGCCACATCCTGTTATCAGACGCCAGCCCGTCTTCTCATAGTGGTGACTTTGCAGACCTGACCATGGACCCTTGGCTGAGCAGCCTGCATCCCTCAAGGTTTCTCTTTTCTTAGTCCAGGAGGTGGAACCCAGGCGCCGAAGCTGCCAGGCAAGCACTCTGTCACTGAGTCACGTCCCAGCCCTGAACACTGGCTCTCATACAGATTTTTGGAGTTCAGAGTATACGGGCAAAAGGTTTCCGGCCCAGAATGTGACCAGGAATGCCTAACGGCTCCTGGACAAAATCCTTGCAGATAGCACGTGGCTTCTCAAAGCATAGAGGCCTAGAGGAGAAAGTTGTCACTGTGGCACTTAATTTGGTTACAGGGAGTTGAATGGCGTGTGACATCATGAGTCTCGTGTGCAGCCAATAGTCATGATCTCTGCTAATCTTCTTGCATTTGGTTAGGAGGAGGGGGCTCACTGTCTTTCACAGTTAGTTATTCTGTCGCTCGCTCCTGGGTCCCTCACTTCCCATGTGGCCCATGTCTCCCCCACCACTCCTGCTCACTCGATTTAGCTGGGCAAGTGGCCGCCCACCTAGACATCCAGAGGCACTGCCCGGATGTGGCTGTGTCACAAGTTCAACTCCTGCAGTCGTCCTACCTTACCTACTTAAAGAAGACCCACCCCACTTCCTCTCCAATGCAGACACCCCGTGCATCTGTCTTTGGACCCAGAGAGTGACAGCACTGAGGCAGAGCTGAGCCCCCAGCCTGGACACCTGGGCGACCTGAAGCGTGGCCCTGACCAGGAGGGACAGAGAACCACTCTTGGGTACAGTACTCCTACCTTGTCCCTAATCAGCAGGTGGAATGAGCCCCTTCTGGATGTTGGCTGTTTTGTTAGATCTCATCATCAGTTTTGTCATCTTTGGATAATTTGGCTTTTGGGGGGTTTTCAGTGGCTGCCCACAGGGGTAGGACCAACATACAATGCACGCAAAACTGGTTTGGATGTTGGAACTAAAAACTCGGGGCACAGGAGTCAAGGTTGATCGCATTATGGGGCTTCCTGGTGAGAGCTGAGCGGCCCCCTGTTGGTCCAGGTGAGGTGCGTTTTAGCTTTTATAGCATCTAGGAGGCAAAGCCGGGGCCACAGTCTCTGCTGGGGTCAGCTAGCTCGGGTGTGAGGCCAAATCAGGGGGGTGGGCGGGGGGCTGTTGAGAGATGTCAGTGTTCAAATGTCAGAAGAAACTTGCTCACTGTTAGAACCTTATGGGAGGAAGAACTGCTGACCCAAGGAGCAGGACTTCAGGCTAGAGGCCTAAACTTCCCCATGAGTTTTGGTGGTGGGAGCATCCGTGTTCCAAACCCTGCGAAGATGAGTCGATCCATCTTCTTGCAGCCAAGGTGTAACCCCGAGAGATGTCACCTGCCCACACAGGAAGGCAAGTCAGTGAGGCCTGTGAATTTTCTCATGATGTCTAAATGGATTTTAGTCTTGCCAAGAGGTGTTTGCAGGGGAGGGATGCACCTTACGTAACAAACTTCTGGGGAACAACCCTAGCAAAGTCAAGCGGCGCTCCCGTAGCAGAAGACTAACCAGGGCTCTGTGTCACTGTTGTGTTCAGTAGAGAGAGGTTGTTACATACACACCTGAAGGCATTCACCTCCTCTTCATAAAACTTACAAAGTAACTTACAAGATTTTTAAACAATCCTCTGTCAGGCCACATGTCACCATTACTCACAAAGCGTTAGAACAATTATGCAAATCAAATCCTAGAAATAGCTCTGGGTTTCCCATAATTCCTCAAGACAGATATGCAAATCGAGCTGATCGTGACTATGGGTTCACAGAATCACACACTGTGCGGTTCTGCTGTGCACGTGGCTTTGCACGGCGAGCGCCTGGGCGGGTCCCTTCCCTCTCCCCCTGCCTCGCACACTGTGAGACCTGTGGGTCAGACCTCAGGAGCAAACTGGAAACCAGAGAGGAGATGTGAATCCTAAATGAGAAGACCGGGGGGAATTAAAATGCTCCTGTGCATTTGAAACTGAGCAACTCCAATTCCTATTGTTTAAAAAGAGAATATTAGGTTGGCATTAAAATAATTTCAAAGCCTTAGAAATTATAACATGTGCATCTTCAAGAAAGTGAAGCCAGCTATTGCTCTTTCCAGGTTCAGACAGCACTTCCTGTCTAGGAGGCCACGCAGACAGGCAGGGCCCGGGTGGCATCGAGGCGCCTGGGAAGTGCTCAGATGCAGTTTTCCAGCTGTTCACGTGCTCTCCACCTGTCGGCTGGCCTGAGACCTTGATTTTATAAATGACCAAACCATTCCTCCCAGAACCAAGTAGTAACGACTTAATTTGCCTGTCTCCTTAATGTTACTGAGAGGTAAGACTATGCAAGCTTGCCTTGACATCGCAAAGCAGGGCTTCTCTGCATAGTTGAAAGTGACTGCAAGACTTCAGGCTTTCAGATGTAAATCTGAAGATGCTTATTTACTTGGATCCAGGGTTGATTGGATACCTGGTACCTACTTAGTCTCCCCGGGGTACCTAGTACCTTCTTAGCTTCCCCCAGGTATCTAGTACCTGCTTAGCTTCTCCCAGGTGCCTAATACTAGTCTCTCCCACATACCTAGTACCTACTTAGCTTCCCCCAGATACTTAGTACCTACTTAGCTTCCCCCAGGTACCTAATACCTGCTTAGTCTCCCCAAGGTACCCAGTACTTATCTTCCCCCAGCTACTAGTAGCTATTTAGCTTCCCCCAGGTACCTAGTACCTACTTAGTCTCTCCCAGGTAC
>JAJEJO010002059.1:84242-100025 GCA_020662805.1 Glaucomys volans
CCCTGCGCCGGAGCGCGCCGCGCGGCCGCCGCCAGCCCCGCCGAGGCATCCCGCGCCGCCCGGGCCCGGCCGGGCTGGGGGCGCCGCTGCAACAGCTGCGGGCCGGGAGGTGGCCGGGAGGGAGGCAGGGCCCAGGACGCAAGGTGGCGACAAGTCGCGGTTGGCCCCAGGTAACGGGGGTCTGGCGGCGGCGCGCCGGGGTCACCCGGGCGTGAGCGGGGGAGGCCGTCTGGCACCGTGGGGTCGGGGAGGCCTCGGGGGCAGGAGTATGGGGACGAGCTACCCTCCGAAAGCTGGTGATAATCAACGGTAGTGACACTCATGGGAATCCCAAACCCGCGGGGACTCCGGTGAACCCCGCTGTGGGTGGCAGCCTGCTGGGAGCTTCACAGGCGTCCCCCCAGCCGTAACTACGGAGTTGGCTCCCTTCTGAACCTCTCCTTATCTCTGACCAAGGGACATCGGAGGGCGGGGGTGGGGTGCAGAGCCGAGAAGTAGCGTGCTGGGGTGCCAATCTCACTTGGTGGGATTTCCAGGGCTGGACTCCCGGCGACCCTGCAGCATGCCTGCTGAGTTACATCATTGAGCAGCTGAAGATGGACAGACACCAGGGAAAGAAACTCAGCCTTTTCTCTTAAGTGAACCCTGTGTACTTTCCTCCCAGGGTATCTATTTGCTGGTTGAGCCGCAGCCAGCAGCCCCTTGCTCTGACCCTCAGACACACCAAATTCGCCCTAAAGGGCTTTGCTTACCAGCTCTACATCCGGTTCCCTGGCCTTAGGGCCATCTTTCTGACCAGCCCGGGTCACTGTGCACCTCTACACTCTGTTCATTTCCTTTCTAGCTCTTATAATTTGTCATGTGTTTATACTTCTCCAAAATTCTGCCCCCCTTGCAAGTGTCTCAGCTCCCTGAGCTTAGAGGGGACCATGTCTGACTGTTTTTCTGTTTTTGTTGTTTTGATTCCTCCGTTTCACCAATGCCTAGCATGGTCCAGCCAGATCAAGGAACGTGGTGTTTCTCAATTACTCATTTTTCTGTTATACAGAAATCATCTCTTGCCTGTCCAATAACACATGCATGACAGCTCCTTTGATGGGCATTTCTAGGACCATGCAAGATCACAGAGGGCCTGGGACGTCAGGCTAAGTGGAGTCTAAACTTCATAGAAGGAGCCATTGAAGGTTTTTGAGGAGAGCAATAGGGTTAGAGCTGTGCGTGGGGCAGATTATCCTGGGGGCAGGGTTTAGGAGGGAATGTGGGGCAGAGCCTGGAGGGTTATCCAGAGCTTCAAGTAGTGTGTGTGGAAAATCACTAGGATCCTGTTAAAATGTAAGTGCTGATTCCAGAGGTCCAGAGTGGGCCTGAATGCTCCACAGTTCTGACAGGCTCCTCGGTGACACTGAAGCTGCTGAGCGATTGTCTGCCCTTTGGGTATCTTGGCCTTTGAGGACCGCGGTGGGGAGCTGGCTGCCACTGGAGCTGGCTGGTGAGGACTGTTCCGAAATTTTTGCAGAAGTCTTAAGTAAGCACTTGTCTCGGGAACCCCAAAGTGGATAGTACAAGTGGCTGATCGAGCAGACATGCAAATATATGCTGACGGAAATGAGAAATGCATTTGGAGGATGTTTTGGTTAGGAATTGCATTTCGATCATAGCAAAAGGTGTAAATGAGTTTCTTTTCCTCATAAAACGAGAAATGTGGAGGTCAGTAGTTGCTGGCATTGATTTATAAGCTTAAGGACTGAGTCTCTGAAAGTCTTTTAGCCCTTCTTTCATGATCAAAAGAGGCTGCAGACAATCTAGCCATTGCTTTTGTATTCCAACCAGAAAGGAGAAGAGGCAAAGAGTAAGTGTGCTAAGTCAGTCCCTCTCAGAAGAGCTTTCTAGAAGCCCTGTGGTCTAATAAGCTCAGAGTGCTGGCTACCACACTTAGCTTGGGAAAATGGGAAATGGTTCTTGATGCCTTTCTTTAAAGCCAAACATGGTCCTAGAGGAGATCCTGCAAGTCTGTTGGGCCTCAGCACTTGGGCTCCCTCTGCCTTCTTGTAACTCACACGGGCACCGTCTCTGGTGCTTTATGGTAACGTTAACTGCAGCCTCCAGTTGCTGAGCACGTGCTGTGTCCCAGGCGCTGTGCTGAACTCGACCTGGGATTGAGCATCGTCACGGTCTTGCAGGGTATATGGCCGTACAACCTCTGTTTTGCAGATTAGGCTCAGAAGGGTTCATTTTTTCAGGCCTTTTGCCACCAGGTAGCATGAGAGCTGGGATCAGCAGACAGGAAGTCTGACTTCAGAGTCCACCCTTGCCACTACTGCAAACTCCGCCTCTTGACAAAAGAAAGCCATTGAGTTTGTAAAGACAACAAGCAAGCAGATGCTCATGCGCACACAGTCAGCCCCTTTCTAGAAGGAAGGATGTTTCCAAACTGTCAAATCCCACATTTCGACTTTACAGAGAAAGGTATTAACAGCCTCACCTCCCTGCTCCCCCGTCAAGACCTTCCACACCTAGTCACGCTTCTAAGATCATGTGTCGTACTGAGCATGTCCTCAAAAGCCGCTTCACCTCTCCGAATTCGGTGTTCCCATTTGCAACATGGCACATTGTCCCAGTCATTTCTGGGTGTCTTGGGTTCTGCGGTTCAGTTTGTCCAGGAGGACGTGGAAGGTAGCTGGTCGTGTAACCCGGATGGGGAGAGATTTAATCTTCAGAAAAGGCACCAAAGGAGAGCCATGAGCTCCTTAAGTTTCTGGGTTTTCTATTGCTGCCTACAGCCCGATGTGCTTCTACTTGGGATTTGAGATCTGGTTTGATCATTTGGACAGAATCAAATACAGAAGCAGCGGTAGAAAGCGCTGGCTGTCTCGCACACAGCATTTATACGTCCACATCTTTCATTCTCGTTTGTTCAGTCAATCAATAGGTGAGAAAAGGCCATTAGCATTTCACTGGCCAGAATCCACTGAGTTTCCTTCAGCTGGTTCTAGAAGTTTCCAGCAGGACTTTTTTGTGCTTTCAAACACCAAGTCAAGTTCCTGCATATCAGAGCAAAGCAGCTCTGGGAGATTTTCCCCTATTCAAGAAAAAAAATTTCCATTTTGCTAATAACCAATTTTTTCCTTTTCATATAAATTTAAAGTTGGGATTCTCCCCCAAATGGGTTGTCACCTCTTTGATGCATGTGTAGATGATGTGGCTGGTAAGGGAAATCCTGACCATGGTGGGGAGCTGACTGGCCGGCCTTCACAGGTACAGCCAAGGCCGTGGGTCCCAGGTCACGGAGCCACATTGGCTGCTGTCTCCTGTCCAGCCTCAGTACAGTGCACTCTGGGCTAGAGAAGGTGGATGTACTTAACTGCATCCCAGCTCCTAGAAAATCTGAGCCAGTGTCTGAGGCCAGTGGATGCTGGATTACCAGAGGAGGGGGCTCAGGTTGGCCTGTCCCCAAGAGGAACTCAAAACTCCAAAAAGGGAAACAGGCTCTGGAGTTGGGTTTACCTTGGTTCATATCCAAGTCCCACCAGTTACTAGCTGTGCATCCTTGGGAAAGCCCTTTGCCTGCTCTGAACCTCTGAATCTCAAAGGCCCATAGTGAGGAAGATGCAGTGAGCCCATGAAGCTCTGAGTGTCGCTGCTGCCGTGCGGCAGTGAAATTGACAGAGACGCATTGAAATACGGTTGCGAATCATGATCTAGAGCTTATGTATGATATCAATTAATATTATTTGTCATTCCTATTTTTTTATTATCACATCACTACATTATAAGCTGCATATTGTATTTGAGTTGTTATGTGTGTTCCCCATCTGGGATGACGGGACAATATGGGTAAATGAGATCTGCCTACCGAGAGCGTAGCACTAGGGATGCACTCGGGTGGCATGTTATAAATGGGAACTGGAATTGCTCTTTGCCACACTGTCAATGCCTCGGCCGCTGGTGGCCTTATGGGCTTGTGTCCCCCCGGCCCCAGCTCAGCCTCACCTGCCCTGTGTGTGGCAGGGTCTCATATTTGTATGGCAAGAAGGAAGGCAAGGCCCTAAAATCAAGAGTGTAAGAATACACCTGTGTCCGAGAAACCCAATCTGACCGTGGCGTGGCTCGCCATTTTATCTTGCTGGTAGGGAAAAAAAAAAATAAAGCTCCCTTGGTGCTGCTTTGCTCTGGCCGCCTAGTTCTTCATTGCATAGTCATGCCAGGCAGGTGCCCACAGTACCTGGGCATTCCAGACAGTGTGTGCTGGTGGGGATATCTCACCTGGCATTGGCTCCTGGTTGCCACTTTGCTTCTGACCTCAGCCATTGAGGGTCAGGGACTCGGGTTGAGAGCCTGGGCTGAGGTGCCGTGACTGCGGACACACCCACAGCATCACCCTGAGGACTGTGCCCAGAACTGTGCCCTCTTCTCCCTTCCTCCTTCCTCCACATTCATCTCCAAGGACTCCCTGGAAAAGGGTAATAATCCAGTTCTTTCTGGTTCCTTTGGACAATGCAATTAGCCAATTAGTCTGGGAACTCGTGGATCAAGGGGTTTGGGAAGATGTGAGCCAGGAAGCACTTGTCATAAGTCTCTCTGAGGCATGGAAGCCAGGGGCCTACTTTCTACTTGAATTTTTGGGGAAAACAGAGGAAGAGAAATTATCAGTTCATGTCTCAAAGTTGTGCTCTTGCTGCCTGTAGCGGGTGAATGGATGAAGGGTGCCTTTGCATGAACATGCAGGGCATATTGTCATACTTCACAGAAGCCAAATGTGGTTTAGTGAAGACTTTTTAACTCTTGGTTTTCTCCACCTTCGAAGAAATGCAACTGGACCCCTGCCTCACACCATACACAAAAATCAACTCAAAATCAACAATAAGCTAAAAGTTAAAAAAAACTCGGTAGAAAACTTGACAGCACATCTTATTGACTGTAGGTCAAGCAATTGTTCTTAGATATGACACAAAAAGAGAGGTGACAAAAGAAATAAGATAAATGGGATCCATTAAGTTTTTAAAAGTTTGTGCCTCAGTGGGTACCACTGAGAAAATGAACACACAGCCACAGGAGGAAGAAAATGTTTTCGGATCATGTATCTGATGGACAATCTGGATCCAAAACATGAGAACTCTTGACTCAGTCGTAAGTGAAAGAACGAACGGAGACTTCGGAGACTTCCTGCCAGGAGAGGTTCCGTTTATTAGAAAAGTTTGTTGCCTTATATACAGTCTTGGAAGGGAACTAACTATGCTATCTGCATATTGCCAGCGAGGCATTTGCCTCTAGGTCAGATAGGGCCCAGGTGGGAGTGTTGCTACCTGGTTGGGTGGCTAAGCGTGCTGGCGGGAAGCAGATTCTCAGGAAGAGAAGCCTGCTGGGCACCATCCTAAGGAAAAGGGGGGAAGGGGCATGGGAAAAATGGAAGGGGAAATAATAATGAGGTAAATGGAGTCAACATTCCCCCCTTTTTGTTTTTATGAGGGGGGTCGTCGGTCTCTCTGGCTGCTTCCTGCTGAATCGGGGCAGTGTGGGGGGTAGGGAGGAAGAGTTGACTGCACATTCCCCAGAAAAGGGCTGCAAAGCATCTGAGGGTGTTGGGTGTCAGATCAGGGAACGTCCCTTGCAGGAGTAGCACCTGTATTGCCTCGGACCAGTCCAGGTGGGAGCGTACAGGAGGTGTGAGCCAGGCGTCCGCATGGAGCTCCATCAGGAAGTACTTCCACTGGTCATAGATGGAGAAGGTTGGAGCCGGGGCTGGAGACATCTTCGGAAAGGGAGGGGGTGATACTCCTTTAAGAGAAGCTGGTTGAAAGTTTGGTTAGTGATTTTTTGGAGCTGACCTCGAAGGAACCTTATGATACAGGCAAGAAGGAGCAGAAGAGGAGAAGTCCGAGGAAGGGCCCTAAAAATGGGAGGACATAGGTGAGGAAGGGTGATGAGATGAAGTCCAATAAAGGACTAGCAGCGGGCGATTTTGTCAGTTGAGCAGAGAGACCCTGAAGTTTAACAGCATTCTGCTCCATGAGGCCAGGTTCATTAATGTAGTAGCAACATTCTCCCTTCAGGAAGAGGCAAGTTCCTCCCTTCTCTGCGGTGAGGAGGTCGATAGCCCATCTGTTTTGTAGGGTTACCTGAGCAATGGAGGTTCCTTGTCACTGGAGTGAGCTCAAGGATTCGGCTGTGGCATCCAGAGCCGATTGCAGTTTCTCCTGGAGGTCTCTGGATGCCCAAAGGGAGTGACCCAGTGCTCCCCCCGAGTTGTGAGGGTGAGGCCAACGAGAACCGGCAGGAAAATAGCCTGACGGATGCGAGGGTGAGAAAGGAGCTGTTGAAGTTCAGCGGAGGAGTGCAAGGAGAGCTGAGGGGTCACTGTGACTAGGAAGCAAGTACCAGTGACATTGGCAGTGGAGGAGAACAGAGAGCCATTGCACCAGTGGAAGTGCCCTGGTTGAACAAATTTGGGTGTTGTTGGTATGGGGTAAGTAGTGGCGCAGAGGGAGGGGGAAGAGGTGCCGAGTGGGGACAGGCAGATGAAAGGAAAGGAGGTGTTATTTGAGAGGAAAGTCTCTTGGAGAGGGAGGTGAGGGATGAATACAGATTGACCAGAGGAGGAAAAGTTGTAAGTGGAAGGGGTGGAGTTGTCCGCCATGAGCGGCACTGCTGCAAGGAGGGGACGAGCTAGTGATGTGCAAAGAAAGCATTGCAAGGTGGAGATGGAGATGGTGGTTGAGTTCACAAGGAGATCTAGGAGGTGTAAGGTCTGATTTACCAGTGCGAGCCAGGTAAGAGGGGCTGCTCTACTTGTATCAACCTCATCAATGAGTTTGTTGAGCTGCGTCTCTGACTTCTGGACATATTCAATAACCTTGGTTTTTGCTTTGGGGTGTGTGGCAAGGGTACGGATGATGAACATCCACCCTGTGGGTCTTTTAGCATAGTCGTTCGCATAGAAAGCGATCTCAATGAGACCATCCCAAAATTTATCCTTGGGATTCGTGATCTCAAAAGCAAAATAAGATGTGTGGCATATGGAAACCACCTGGCCTGCTGGTGTATCAGACCGGAGGAGCCTTTTAAAGTCCTGGTTATTGTCTGTGTAGTGAATCTTGCAAGACCAGTAAGGGCATCCCCCATGAATGTCTTACCAGCAACGGCAATAATTGTGCTGCTGGTCCTTTGCAAGGCAGAGGTATGGGTTTGCCAGGGCACCAATGGAGGCAGGATCAACAACCTTACAACCATCACAGGACAGTTTCAGAAGAACTCGGGAACAGTTTTTGATCTTGCTGCTTCGAGCTGGAAGGGGGCGGGGTCTGGGGAAGCAGTTACTTTTCCTGAACAGTGAATTTGTACATGGTAGCCGGAGGAGGGTTAGGGTTATAAGCTCTTTCTGATGGGCTTTACAGTGGGTGACCCCCAACTGTCGAGGCAACTGAGAAGCCTCGAGCAGTTTGGTAATTAATGCTAAGTTCATTACATTATTTCCTTTTGGATTCAGTAACCCTGGTTCTTTCCATATGGCCACATGGGACAGGAGGATATGGGAAACATATTTAGAGTCTGTGTATAGGTCAAGAATTTTCCCTTCAGCGAGGGTACAAGCCCGGGTAGCGGCTATGAGTTCAGCCTGCTGGTTGGTGGTTCCCTCTGGTAATGGCTGGGCTTCTATGATTGATTCGAGGGAGACCACTGCATAACCTTCATAGTGTGTCCAGTCCTTCCGGAAAGAGGATCCGTCCGTAAACCAGGTGAGGTCAGATGTGGAAGGGGGCCTTCAGAAATGTAGGAGTGACAGGGTATGAAGTTTTGGAGGGCTTCCAGGCAGTTGTGAAGTGGTGTGTTGGGGGGATACGGTATTGGGAGTAGAGTGGCGGGGTTTAAAGGTGGACAGGGGAGAAAGGAGATAGTAGGATTTAGAAGAGCTAAGATCCTAGATGGTGGCAGGGATTGAAGGGCTTTATAGGTGAGTAGGTCCTTAAGGTGATGGGGTGAAAGGATGGTGAGTGGTGCCCCAAACATCAGCTTATAGGCTTCCTTCTGCAATAAGTGTCCAGCTGATAGGGCTCTCAAACAGGGGGCCCATCCCCGTACAGGGGATCTACCTGCTTGGATAAGTATACCACAGGGGTGAAGGAGGGACCGTAGGTTTGTCCTAAGACCCCTAAAGCTTGTCCACAATTTTCATGGACATAGAGAGAAAAGGGTCTGGTGAGGTCAGGGAGGTGGAGTGCCAGAGCTTCGACTAGGGTCTGTCGGAGCCTGAGGAAGGGGCGATGGGGTGAGGAGGACAGAGGCTCTTCGGGTTCCCCCTTCACCAAGTCATAGAGGGGGCGAGCCAGCAAGGAAAAGTTTAGAATCCAGGCTCTAAAATATCCGGCCAGCCCCAGGAAGGACAAGATTTCTGCCTTGGTGTTTGGGACAGGGAGGGAAAGTAGGAGTTGTTTCCTGTCCAAGGTTATTGCCTTCCTCTGTGGAGATAATTGAAAGCCTAAATATGTGACGGTTGTGAGGGAGATTTGAGCTTTGGAAGGGGATACGCGGTACCCCCTGTCAGCCAGGAAATTGAGGAGTGAGGCAGTGTCTGCTTGGGATTGTTCCCAGGAGGGGCTGCAGAGTAAGAGGTCATCCACATATTGCAGGAGAACAGATTTGGGGTGTGATGTATGGAAGACCTTAATCTTGGGCCAGGATTTGTCCAAAAATCTGAGGACTATAACGGAACCCCTGGGGGAGGACAGTCCAAGTAAGCTGCTCAGAGTGTCGCGTGTGGGGGTCGGTCCAAGTGAAGGCAAAAATGTCCTGGGAAGAAGGGTCAAGAGGGATAGAAAGGAAGGCATCTTTCAGATCTAAGACCGAAAAGTGTGTAGAGGAGGCGGGGACCTGGGATAACAAAGTATAGGGGTTAGGGACTAGGGGGTGAATGGGAACAACAGCAGTATTGATCAGACGGAGGTCTTGAACCAGGCGATATGTTCCATTTGCCTTCTTGACTGCTAGGATGGGGGTATTGAAGGGTGAGTGCGTATGGTGGAGATATCCCTTTTGGTAAAGGTCCTCATTAATGGGTTGAAGCCCAAGGAGGGCAGTGGTGCTCAGGGGGTATTGGGCCTGATGTACGAATTTAGAGGGGTCCTTCAGCCTTATGGATATTGGTGGGCAATGAGCAGCAGAAGGACCAGTGGTGTCCCCTATTGCGTCATTAACAGGGTGTTTCAAAATGGGAAAGGGGGTCTCCGGTACAGGATTGTGACCCCTAGAATTGTGATCCTCCAAAATAAGAACCAGAAGGAAGGAGGTCGTGGGTGAGAGAAAAGAGTGTAAGGGTTTGAAACCACTGGGTGGATGGGAATGACTGCCTCATTAATTAGGCGGAGGTCCTGGACTAAACAATAATCTCCTGAGGGTTTACGTACTGGCAATATGGGGGTGTTACAGGGGGAGTCAGTAGGGATGTGGAATCCCTGAGTAAGTAACTGATCTATGATGGGCTTAAGTCCTTCCCATTGGGTACGGGAAATAGGGAACTGAGGACGTGAAGGAAACCTAGTATGAGGTTTTAGTTGGATATGGACTGGCTTGGGGTGGGAGGCAATGAGTGGCTTGGAGGTGTCCCAGACTTAGGGGTAATACACTTGGGAAGAAGTTGTAGAGTGGCTCCCAGAAGTTGGAGAATATCTCTGCCTAGGAGGGGGACTGGACAGTAAGGAATAACCAGGAAAGAGTGTGTGAAAGAATGTCCCTCCAGGGTACAGGCTAACTTAGCTGTTCTGTTTGGCAAGGAGGGTTTCCATCAATTCCCATAACCGAAACCTGGGAAGGAAATAAAGGCCCAGAGTGGGCAGGCAAAACAGAATAGGTACCTCCTGTGTCCATAAGGTTACCCTGGAGTTTGCCCTGGGCTCATCGATCCTCGAATTCAGGCTTCTTCAATCTTCTTTGAATCCCAGCAGTTGAGGGGAAGGGACCACCTGGCTGGCCACACCCCTACGTGGAGGCGCTAGGGAGGGGCCAGCCATAGGGTAGTCAGTTTTCCAGTGTCCTGCTTGTTTGCTTATGGAGATGACTTGGTTGGGGCCATGGCTTGACCCTGGCAGAGAGGACAGCTGGTCCTCCTTTGGAGTTCTTGCTGGAGCAGCAGGCCACAGGTTAACTACCAGGGACTGGACTGGAGTGTTACCTTTTCCTGTAAATAAGCCTGCCTCTTGGGCATTGTAGAATTTAAAGGCCGTTTTACCAGATTTCAGATAGGGGTTTGTGGGCCTTGTAAGGTGGTTCTGGATTTTGGGTAATTTCCCTCACTTAATGAAAGTGAGTGAGGAATTAAGAAAGCATATTTGGAATCAGGCGGTGGTGATTGAAGGCTAAAGGGACAGTGGAAGAGTAGCAGCTCGCAGGAGAGTGCTGGAGGGCTGGGCCGCGGGCGGGGCTTGGCGGGGGCACGGGGAAGCTGAACCTGAGTGCACAGTGCATGTCTGGTTCCCAGGCGGTAGGGCCAGCCCAGCCCAGCTTGGGGCGTGGGAAGCCATGGCGGCTGCTGCCCCGGTAGTGAGTCGGCGAGCGAGGGATAGCGCACCGGAGGGAGAGTGCTTCTCCGTAGCACTGGTCACACGGCTATGCCAGCGGAGGGGTGGAATAGCCAACTCTGTGTTTGGCGGAGTCCCTCACAGGTCGGCAGACGGGGTGGAGCGAGGGAAGGGGCGGGCGCGCAGTTGATGGACATGCAGTTTCAACCAATGCCAGTGGTTTCCAAGGAGGCCGAGGGGCGGGAGCAGAGAGCATTTCCGGTGGGTCAGAAAAATGTGAAGGAAAAGAAAGCGGGGATTTAAGTAGGGAAGCTGACAGAAAAAGGTGAGGCGGGAAGGCAAAAAGAAAGCGGGAGGTTTTAGGGAGGGAAGCAGACAGAAAAAGGAGAGATGGGAAGGCGGCGGCAGTGGAGGGTGCTTTGCAGGCAAGGAAAACCTGAGCGGGGAGCAGGAGGAGCAGAGCCTGGGGTGTCGGCTAAGCAGGCTAAGCCTTCGACACAGGGAGTCTCCTTCCGCTTTTTCAGTCGCTGGCAATAATTGAAAAGGTCCCGAATTAAATTTGGGTCCAAGGAGCCTTCTCGGGGCTAATGGCCTCCATTATCTAAGGGATAGGTAGGCCAATCTTGAGTGGGAAATTTGATTAAAAGTTTGGGCTTAATGTCCGGCGTGAGGGAGAGTGAAGTGAGGTTCTGGAGGAGGCATTTGAGGGCTGAGGTGTCCGGAAGAGATGAAGACGCTCCCATATTGAGAGGAGGGGGATGGGAGAGTGAGGAGGAGGACAGAGCAAGAGGGGAGAATCCCGGGCCAAAACGGTCGGGGGAAATCTAAGGAGCGTCCTCCAAAGATCCCCTCGACCATGTGACTCCTGGGGAGTCAGGAAAAGGAGGTGGGTAGGGGTCGTCACCCGTACGCCAGGTCCTTTCGGCTGAGAGCCGGAGGCGAAGTGCCAGGAGCACCGGGAACCTAGTACTAGGATTTCCTGGTTGGGAGGAGAAAGGAAGGGTGGAGTGAAAGGAAAAAATGGAGAGAACATGAAAGTCTTCACCTATTTTAGACTCCTCACACCCCAAAGCAGATGAGAACGGCAAGTCATCAGGGGGGTCCACCGAAACCATAAAGATCATGGTGGGGTGCAGTCCCCGCCCCCGAGGAGCGTCAGGACTTTGCCGGAGGATC
The DNA here is from genome assembly GCA_020662805.1 of Glaucomys volans. NCBI lineage: Eukaryota > Metazoa > Chordata > Mammalia > Rodentia > Sciuridae > Glaucomys > Glaucomys volans. The sequence continues at coordinate 95,927 of JAJEJO010002059.1, forward strand.
ACGGTCAAGAGTCCCGCTATAAGAGTCTCGGTGATGGCCGGTGGTGGGAGCGGGAGCCAGCGGCTGAAAGGGCGGGCGTGGGCAGGAGGTCTCCGGATGGCAGCAGGGAGCAGGGGCCTTCAGCTATCTACATATTGCCAGTGAGGCATTTGCCTATAGGCCGGATAGGGCCCGGGGTGGGAGTGTTGCTACCTGGCTGGGTGGCTAAGCGCGCCCGTGGGAAGCAGACTTTCAGGAAGAGAAGCCTGCTGGGCACCATCTTGAGGAAAGGGGAGGGGCAGGGGGAAAACGGAAGGGGAAATAATAATGAGGTAAATGGAGTCAACAATAAGAATACAGACAACCCAATTTTTTAGGTACGCAAAAGAGTTGAGTAGACATTTCTCCAAAAAGATACGGAAATGGCCAGGCAATACATGGAAGAGATGGTTGACATCATGGAGCAATACAAAAAAATGCAAAACCATCTGAAATCCCACCTCACACCAAGGGTCAGTGGTGACACAGGAACAAATGGTGGCCTTGATCTGGAGAAATTGGGATGCTGGGCAGGAGAGGTAGTTGTCCAGGGAAGCAGCCGCTTTGGAAAGAGTCTGGCAGAAGCTCAGGAAGTTAAGCACAGAGTTGTCTTGTAAGTCAGGGGTCCATCCCTAGGGACCGACCCAGGGCAGACAAGTCCTGATGAAGACCTGTAGTCAATGTGTGCGGCAACAGGATTCCTGGAGACCAGAGGAAAGAAGCGGTACAAGAACCCCCCAAGGGATGAATGGAGAGGAACGGCTCATGGGAGCAAACAGAAGAGGGACTAAGGCCTCCGTCCACGATGTCATTCATTCACAGAATAATAATGATCCCTAGAAGGAGGTCCTGGCTTGTGACACTCCAACAGGAGACACCTAGAAAACATAGGCTAAAGGAAAAAAGCCAGAAACAGAAACCACATACTGTGAATCCATTTGCAGGAAATGCCCAGCACAGGCAAAGCCACAGAGGCGGAGAGCAGATTGGGGTTTTCCAGTGGGTGGGAGGGACTGGACAGGCTGATTATGGGTACAGTGTGTGTTGGTGGGGGCGATGCAAGTGTCCTAAGACTCGGTGGAGCTGATGGTTGCCCAGCTCTGTGAATGTTCTAAGAAAATAGGGAATTGTTAAAAAAAAAAAAAAAACCCTCATGCCAAAATGAGGTCACCTCTGTGGCCTCTGGGAGCATCCTTATTAAATGGTGGTTGAAGCCTGGAGGTGATGTGGATCTCGGTATTGCCCAGGGAGTGAAGGAGGCCTTCCAGGTCAGAGTTCTTCTGTCCTTCTCCAGGCTGGCTCCTGGACTCTCACTCCTTACCACATGGCCATGAGAAACAGGTGGCCCTTTGGTGGGCTTCAGCATTGGCGTACTGCTGGACTGCTGGACTTTGATGCTGTGGTGACCATGGGAAGGGGAGGTGTTATGGTTTGGATGTGAGGTGTCCCCCAAAAGCTCATGTGTGAGACAATGCAAGAAGGTTCAGAGGTGAAAGGATTGGGTTGTGAGTCTTAACCAGTCAGTGAATTCGTCCCCTGATAGGGACTAACTGAGTGTAAATGGGCAGGTCAGTGTGGCTGGAGGAGGTGGGCCTTGGGGGCTGCCTTTGGAGTGTATGTGGTTTATATTGTGTCCCTGGGGAGGAACATTCTCTGCTGCCTGGTTGCCATGCCTCCACTTTCCTCCTTCATACCTCCGCCATGATGTTCTGCCTCACCTGGGCCCACAGCAATGGAGCCAGCCATCTGCATACTGAGACCTCTGAAACTGCAAGCCCCCTAAAACCTTTTTAATTAATTATTTATTTTATTTTTACAGACTGCATTTTGAGTCATTGTACACAAGTGGGGTACAACTTTTCACTTCTGTGGTTGTGCATGATGTGGAGTTGTACCATTCGTGTAATCATCCATGTAGATAGGGCAATGATGTCTTTTCCTCTAAAATGGTTCCCGACAGGCCTTTTGGTCACAGTGACAATAAAAGCTGACTAAAACGAGATTAAGGAATTCTTGTTCTGCAAAGACCTTTATATCTCAGGGCATCCATTGGAAGAGCTCACTTTTTTTGTTGTTAAGATCCAGTCATGCTCTAAGGAATTCATGCCTACAAAATGCAATAGTCCCATTTTAGAGAGGAGGGAGCTCAAGTCTTAGAGCAGTAATGACATCATCCAGGTCAGGTAGCAGAGAGTGTCAGCACATAAGGTAAAAGTTCAGTACATCTGGCCCCAAAGTCTAAATTCTTAATAACACATACAGGGATTGTGCTGAGTAATAGATAACTGAAGGAAAACCTATAGCATGACATAAATATTGAACCTCACAGACAGCTGTTGCCTGGCCAGTTCCTCCCAGAGCACACCTCTCTTCACTCCTTACGCCCGAGTCCCCTTCCCTGCCACCCACCTGGTCTTCTTTCTTCTCTCATTCTTTTGTTTCATTTTCCCACACTGTAAGAACACTAGCAGCTTCCTAAGAAAGGTAAACATTTTAATATTTTACACATCTGAAAATGACTTACTTTACCTTCCGCACATAATTGATAGTTTAGCTGGGAATAGAATTCTAAGTTGGACAGAAGGACTGAGGATGTTCAGTATTTTTTTCCTAATGCTGTTGACATCTAGATATCCAGCTCGGTATCTGCTTTGCAGATTTATCTGTTTAAATTTTTTGTCCATAGTTTTTTAATAGGTCATGCATTTTCTTTTGTGTGTGTGTGTGGTGGTGGTGGTGCTGGGAATTGAACCCAGGGACTTGTGCATGTGAGGTAAGCACTCTTCCAACTGAGCTATATCCCCAGCCCCAGGTCATTCATTTTCTTATTGAGTTTTGAGAGTTCTTTCTATATTGTTGAAACAAGTTCTTTTTCAGATATGTCCGTTGCATATTTTTGCTCCTGGTGTGTGGCTTTTTGTTCTTTAATAGTGTCTTTTGAAAAGCCAAAGATTTGAATTTTGTTGAGGTCCAGTTTAGCTACTCGGACTATGATATAAATCATGCTTTTTTTGATTCTGGCCTAAACCAGAGTCACATAGACTTTTTCCCAGCAGTTTTATTATTTTAGATTTATAATTTGCATTTAATTATATTTTTATATTTAGTTAATTCTTATAAATCACATGAGATATAGGTGGAAAGTTGCCATTTTTTCCCACATGGATATTCAATTATTTCAGTTTCCTTTGTTAAAAAAAAAAAAAAGACATTGTGTACTCAGTTGCCTTTATACCTGTGTCAAAAATAATTCCATCTATGTGTCGATCTATTTCTGGACTCTCTTCTATACAGTTTTATCTATTTGCCTCTCTCAATGCTATGCTTTTGTTGATTTTTTTGGCTTTATAATGAGCCTTAAAATCAAAAGGTTTTATTTCTCCAATTTTGATCTTTTCCTATTGGATTTGACTCTTCTAACTCATTAGCATTTAAATGTGTGTTTTAAAATCAAGTTATCAAATTCTGGGAAAAAAACTGTTGGGATTTTAATTGGGATTAGTAAAGATCAATTTGAGGAGAAATGACATTCTACGGCATTCACCTACACACAAGCCAAGGTGTATCTCTCCATTTATTTAGGTCTTCTTTAATTTCTCTAAGTAGTTTTGTACTTATCAATGTTCAATTCTTCTACATTGTGAAATTTATAAGCATTTCATGTTTTATACTATTCTAAATAGCAATTTAAGAAATTTCACTTTCCAATTGTTTATTGGTAGCATGGAAAAATAGAGTTGATTTTTGAATATTGACCTTCTTTGAAATTTTGCAAAGCACACCTATCATAATAGCTTTCTTTTTGGTAAATTCCATCAGATTTTCTACATAGATGATCATGTCATCTGTGACTGAAGACAGTTTTACTTCTTTCCCAATTTGGATACTTTTTAATTTCTTGCTTTATTCCATTGGCTAGCTCCTCTGATACAATTTCACATAGAATTGATGAGAGTGGACTACATTGGTCTCTCCCTTTGTATCAAAGGGAAAGCATCCAGTCTTTCACCATTAAGAGTGATATTAACGGGGATATAGCTCAGTTGGTAGAGCGCTTGCCTCATAAGCACAAGCCCTGGGT
>JAJEJO010002059.1:100125-119549 GCA_020662805.1 Glaucomys volans
AAAAAAAAAAAAAAAAAAAAAAAAAAGAGTGATATTAACTATAGATTCTTATAGATGCCCGTTGTATTCCTACTTTGCTGAGAGTTTTTTTTTTTAATTAGGAGTGAATGTTGGATTTTGACAGATGTTCTCTGCATCAGTTGATCTTACAGATTTACATTTTTGGTTTGCTAAATTATTAATATTGACTTTCACAGGTTAAGCCAACCTTGAATTTCTGAGATAAATCCCACTTAGCTACAAAGTTTTATCACTTTTATAAATTCTTGTTTTATACTAGATAAAATTTTGTTTGGAATTTTTATGTCTAATATTTGTGAGGGGCATTGATCTTCAATTTTCTTTTCTTGTGTTTGATTTGACTGGTTTTTGTTGCGTGGTAAAGACTGACCTAATGGGGAAGTATTCTCTGCTTTTCAAATGTGTTGAGTCTATGCAAACTTGGTTGTGTTTTTTCCTTAAATGTTTGGTAGAATTCACCCGTGAAGCCATCTGAGCCTGGAGTTTTCTTTGGGAGAAGGTTTTTAAATTATATTCCATTTCTTTTATAAATCCATGACTGTGAGAGCTGTTCCTTTCTGAGCAAACTTAGGTAGTTTGTGTCTTTGAAGAAATTGTTCCTGTTACTCATTTTGCCAATTTATCGGATGAAGTTGTTAATAATGTCTCTTTGTAGTCTCCCACACGTCTAGAGAAACTGTATTTATGTCGCCTCTCAATTCTGCCAATTCTCAATTAGCCATAGGTTTCTCGGTATGTGTTTCTGGCTGCTGTGGCCATTGTCTTTCCATTCCGTGTGGTCTGCTCTGATCCTTCTTTTCTTTCTTCTGTGTGAGTCCAGTAGCCTTCTGCTTTCCAGCTTCCTCATCTGGGAACCAGGTTCGCTGATTTGGGGTCCTTCTTAAAGCATTATCTTAAAGATGTGTTATGGGGTGCAACTTAATAACAGACCATCACCACTGAGAAGTCCAAATTCAAGAGTCTTTATTAACCAGCCAGCTGACTGTCTCACACAATGCCCCAAAAATGGCTATTGGGAGAACAGCCCTGACCACAGGGTTGCAGGGTTTCTTATACCAAAAATCACATCAATCATAAGTGTCTGTTGCTATGATTTGAAACTACAAGCTTACATCATGAAATCATCAGCAGAGGGGGAAGTGGGTCAAATGACCCTTACCTAGGTACAAACTAAAGAATGGTTACTAACATCCACACTTATCATTGTTGACATCACCGTTCACATGGTGCATTGTTTAGAAGAAATAAGAATCACATAAGAATTGTCATTTTGTATTGCTAAACATGACATGCTAAGTAGCTGATGATGGGTGCAAAGGTGGGGTGTTCCCATGGGAGAAGCTAATCAATTGTTGATAGGTACGGAGGTGGGGTGTTCCCATGGGAGAAGCTCATTTCCTACATAACATGGAGTCTCAGAGCAGAATGGAGTCTGTTTAGTCATTGCCCACATAGCCTGGGCTGTAACATTTCTATGGAGCCAAATCTGTCAGCCCATCACCGTTGTCCTCTGAGAACTCTTCAAGCCATCCCCCTTGACCTGATACGTGGTCTTCGTAGTCATCCATTTCAGAGTACTTTCTAATGTCCCTTTGATTCCTCTTCTGGTCCATGAGTCATGCAGACGTGGGTTGTTTAGTTTGTATGTACTTGGGGATTCACAGAGCGCTGGGTCTTAACAATTTCTGACTTGATTCCATTGTATCAGAGAATATACTTAGTTGACTTCTAGTCTGTTAAACTTATTGAGATGTGTTTGATGGCCCGCCACATGATCTATCTTGGTGACACTCCGTGTGCCGTGTCGTGCTTGGGTGGAGTGTCCTGTGAATGTCATCAGGTAAAGTTGGTTGATCGTGTTAAGATCTCCTGGGTTCTTACTGATTTTCTATTTGTCCTGTCTTCAACTATAATTCAAGATCTGTCTATTTCTCTTTGCACTTCTAACCATTTTTGCCACATGTATTCTGGAGCTCTGTGATCAGGAGCAACAATGTGCAGAATTATTACATCCTCTTGGTGAGCCGACTTGCTACTGATTGGCCTTCTTCATTCCTGGTAATGTTCTTTGTTCTGAAAGTCGCTGAATGTGATATTAACATAGCCTCTCTTTTGAGAGTGTATCTTTTTCCATTCCTTTGTTTAACATTAAATACTATTTTATTGTAGGATATGCTCATGAAACAGAGGCGAGGATCAAAATCACTTCTAATTTTGTTTATGATCTCAGTCTGGGATTTCGGGGTACATACCTATGTCCTTGTGAGCCCGCGATGTGTGGGTTTTAGTGAATCATCACAATTCTTTTGCTCTTTTAACAATCTTTATCATGTGTTCCTGGAAAATACTAAGTGCTCAGGAAATAGTTGAAAGTTTTTATATAGTACACAGAAAGGAAAGTATTCTGCGCTCTGTTTCTTACCATGTCTGTGCTCTGAGTTCAAGTGCATTCTTGTAGAAAGCATTATGTCGGGTCTTGCTTCTTATCCAGTCTAACTCCCAGGATTCCACTGGGGTTTGCATTTGACATGAACGCTGGTAGGTAAGACTTCAGTTTATCATCTTGCTATTTGTTTTCCACTTGTCTTGCCTGCTCTTTGTTCCTTCTTCCCTGTTTTTGTGCTTCCTGTCAGATTAACTCAGTGTTACAACTGATTTCCCTCTCGTTTCCCTGCTGTATCGTAGCTATGAATCTGCTCTGACAGTGTTTGATTCTGGTGCAGAGCGCACGTCTGACTCACCACCGCCCACCTGCAGGTGACCTTGACTATTTGCCTTGTGGATGAGACCTGGCAGTAGCACCCTCTCCTTTCTTACCCCAACCTTCCTACTGTCGTTGTCACATGTTTATTTGGTCTGTTATGAAATCCACACTATGTTGTTACTATTTTTGTTTAAACTGTCCATTATCGTTCAGAGATTTTTTTTTTGTAGAGCTCGATGATCAGGGTATTAAACGCAGGGGCACTTGACCCCTCAGCCACACCCCCACCCTTATTTTGTATTTTATTTAGAGACAGGGTCTCACTGAGTTGCTTAGTGCCTCGTTAAGTTGCTGAGGCTGGCTTTGAACTCACGATCCTCCTGCCTTAGCCTCCTGAGCCACTGGGATTACAGGTGTGCACCACTGCACCCAGCTCTTTCAGAGATTTTTAAATGATGAAATTCTCCCACATTTGCCCATGTGCCTGCCACTCCCAGTGCTGTTCATTCTCCTCTCTGAATCTTCATCTCTTCTGACACCATACCGCTGCTCCTCCCAGGGAGTCCCGTGACCTTTCCTGTGGTGTTGATCCTTTGGTTAAGCACACTTTCAGCTTCTGCATGTCTGAAAGCCTCTCTCTCTCTCTTGTTTTTTGTTTCATTGATTTTTCTCTATTATTTACCTGTTCTTGAATTGAAGGATTTTTCTTCTTCCTTCTGCTTGCATTTGGGTTTGCATTCCTCCTTCTTCCCTAGTTTTTTAATGTAGGAATTTAGATGATAGATTTGAGAACTTTCTGGTGTAAGCACTGGATGCTATGAATTTTCCTCTTAGCAGTGATTTAGCTGCATCTGACTTATTTTAATATGTCATTTTCATTTATAGTCAGGTGGATGTATATTCAAATTTCCTCTGATCTTTCCATTTTAATCCATATGAATATTGTGTAATTTTCAAGCATTTGGAGAATTTCCTATAGTTTTTGTTGCTGATTTCTTTTAAACTTCCAAATTTCACCACATAATCATCCCTAATTTTATGCCAACTTTTTCTTTGCAGAAAAAGTGAGGTGACACCATTACGTGTAATTTTTTTAAATTGCACTGGTATTACTTAAAATCATTTATTATTAAACTGTCTTTGCTGTAAGATTAGGATGCACAGAATACTCACAAATAAACCTTAAAAATGAACACTCCAAATCAATGCACATCATTTCTTCATGAAAGTTTAATAAACGCTTTCCCAAGTCTGAATAAAAAAACAAAACACATTAACTGTTATTGATTTGTGCATGATAGTCAAAATGCTACACTTGAGAAAACTTACCACCGTGTTGTGAAGTGTGGACTTAAAAGATGTAATCTTCTGTGTCTGAAGGTACTGCACCGTGGTTGTTGGTTTCTTGTCTGATGCGCCACCCTCAGCGCCCCTTATGTGATGTGTTCACGGTTAGTACTGCAGGCTCTGATCAAGCTGTGCAAGCCAGGTTTTGGAAATACAGTTTTGTGCACACGTGCCGATAATTCCAAGTTCACCACTCGTAGTGGGTGAGAAGACAAACATGCATCCTTGTGCCACTGGTGAATATGTCATTGCTCAGTGTACCTTGAAGCAGCCTGGGGAACAGAACTATACCATGCAATGATTATGCAATGGAAGGAGATGAACCAATTTTTGGACTAAAAAACAGAGTGCAACAATTATGCAGGAGTGAGGGTTACGTGGTGAACTGCAGTCATGGAGATTTGTTTTATTATCTAGTATGCAATCTGTCTTTGTGAATGTTACATGAGCTCCTGAAAAAAATGTGTTCTGTTCAAGTGCTGTACATGGCTATCTGATCCGGTTGGCTGGTTTCATGACTCATTTCTTGTGTATCTTTGCTGATTTTGTCTGTCGCTGAGAGTGGGGTGTCGAAATCCTCAGCTATCATTATAGATTGCCTATTTTCCTTTCAGGTCTGTCAGGTTTTGCTTTGAGTGTTTTCAGATGCTGTTGTTTGGTGCATATGTGTTTAGAATCTCATGTCCTCCTGACAGGTGGTTCTTTTCACAATTGTGCATCATTCTTCTCAGTCTGTGTGAACTTTGCCCTGAAGTCTACCTTATCAGAGGTTGATGTTGCCACTCTTACTTTTCGAAGGGAGTTATTATTCACATGATGAAACTTTTCCCATCCTTTTCCTTTCCACCTACCACATGGTTGTTTTTGGAGCATGTCTTCTGCATTTTGTTGGATCATGATTTTCAGTGTCATTTGTTAACCTACCCTGCCTGCTGGAAGTAGATGTCTTCTTGGCCTTGGGGGCTTGGGCACAGTGGGATCATGGTTTTGTCAGTGTGTTTGGCCACCATGGTTATGTCTAGGAGATTTTTAACTTTCTGGACTTTTCCTTTTATGGTCTCTTGGCTGGAAGAAGCAGACTTCTCTTGTCTATGCTCATGTGCATTTCTTCCATGTTGCCAGTTTCTCCAACACCAAGTCTAGGAGACACGAGACAAAAAGGAAACCCAGAGAATTCACCATGATATTGTGCCTTGAACCCCAAGATCACTGACTGGGTTTTACTCTTTTACAGTGTCATCTAATGTTTCCCTCTGTACAGTGTTCAGAGCTTCACTGTACTCCATGGGAGGCATCTGCCAAACCTGTCCCTCCATGTCCACTGGAGATTTCTTGTGCACTTTATTGTATTCTTTATTTATTTATTTTGGTGCCAAGATTGAATCCAGGGGTGCTTACCACTAAGCCACATACTCAGCCTTTTTTTTTTTTTTTTTTTTTTTTTTTTTAGAGACAGGGTCTTGCTAGGTTGCTGAGGCTGGCTTTGAACTTGCCGTCCTCCTGCTTCAGCCTCCTGAGCCTGTCTGCACTGTTTTTGAAGAGCTGTTTCTCTAGGTGCAGACTCTAGACTACGTGTATTTTCTCTCAGTACTTGGTAGATTGTGCCATTACCTCCTTGTCTGCATTATTTCCTATGAAACTTCTCTAGCCGTGCTTTGTTCCTTGGTATATAATGTGTTGGGCTTTCTTCTGATACTGACCCATTTAATTCTGCTCTGCCTTGGTGTGACCAAGTTTTCGTGTTTCTTGTTCTTGGGGTTCCTTGAGTTTTTCCCCAGTGCTGGGACAGAGTGCCTGGCCTCACATGCCAGGCTGGCCTCTACCACGGAGCAGCACCCCAGCACTATCGACATTCGTGGGTTTGTGGCACCTACAATCCTTCTCCAAATGCAGATGGCAAGCCCGAGGTGGCTCCTGGCTAGCGTTTCCAGCCCCTCTGCTGTTCCCTGAATGGTGTCCGTGTGCGTGGACCCCAGCCGTGGAAGCACTTACCCACAGCGCTCTGATTCCAACACGGGTCATAATTTGAATGCTCCCCTGAGTCCAGGACCCGCCTCGTTTCTCGGGTGCTGCTGGGGCTGCGGGAAGCTGTCCCTCCCAGGGGTCTGCCGGTGTTCGCAGCGCAGGTGTGGAACCAGGCAGCCTCGGCTTGTGCTCTGAGCCGCTGGCCGCAGGATGCGAATGCTGTGTTCCATTCTGAGCCTCTGGCGTATGAATCGCTGAGCTGATCATGCGCCCTGCCTCGGCTGAGGCGTGGGTTAGGTAAGGAGTGGGGAGCAGAGCTAGGCACGTACAAGACAGAAGCTGTGCGTGGTGGCGCACGCCTGTGATCCAAGCGACTAGGGAGGCTGAGTCAGGAGGATCGAGAGTTGAAAGCCAGCCTCAGCAACTTAGCAAGGCCCTAAGCAACTCAGTGAGACCCTGTCTCTAAAATACAAAATAGGGCTGGGGATGTGGCTCAGTGGTGGAGTGCCCCTGGGTTCAATCCCCAGCACCAAAAGAAAAAGGACAGAAGCTGTTACTTCCGTTGCTGTGTTTCTTCAGTAAACTTTATTTTGCAAAGTGCTTTCGGGTTCACAGCAAAATCGAGCAGATGGCACAGGGCTGTCCCGTGTCCCCACCCCACACGTCCGCTCTCCTTCCTTCTCCAGTCCCACACCAGAGCCCAGCGTTCTCTGCACTTCAGGAGCCTCTGTCGGCTCGCTGTCACTCAGTCCAGAGTTCCCATTGGGGTTTGCTCTTGGTTTCACACATCCCGTGGCTTTTGACAAGCATGTGATGAATGACAGGTGTCCACCATCCCAGTACCACAGAGCCCAGTCCAACTGCCTGCAGCCCCTCTGTGTTCCACACACCATCTCTCCCCGTCCCTCAACCCCTGATGCCTTGACGGTCTCCACCGTCGTCTTTTCTAGCTCATCTCGTATTTGGAACCATGTAGTTTGTGACCTTTTTTCACTCTGAGTTCTTGATATGCAGGGATGGCTCCTGTCTGTCTCTTGGTAACTCTTTTTATCAGTGAATGACTCTCCATAGTCCTCACTCACCATGGTTTACCGACCCACCCACCTGCTCAAGCACGTCTGGATTTCTTCAAAATCAGGGCACCTGTGAATACAGCTGCCTTAGATATTTGTGTGGGGTGCGTTCTCAGCTTCTTGGGGTGAGACCTGCTGCCGGATCGCAGGGCAGAGCAAGTCTCGCTTTGTAAAGCTCTGCCCGAGGCCCTTCCGGGATGCTGGACTGTCGGATTCCCACACCTCTCACCCGCCCAGGCCTCATCCGTGGCCTGGGTTCGCTGTGATGTGGTGTCTCACCTGCAATCCCCCTGGTGACACGTGACCTGAGCATCTTCAAACACACCATTTGCCGTCCGTGTCTCTTCAGTGAGATGTCTGTTCAAGGTTCTGCCCGTGTTTAAATCAGGTGGTGCATTTTCTCACTGTTGAGTTTTGCAAGTTCTTTATGCCTCGTGGAGCGGTGGGTATTTGTATTTGGATCCGTGTTCTCTGAAGTGCTTGGACAGGGCTTCCTGGAGACCTCAGCCTTCTAGGCTGGGAAACACAGCCTCTTCTCTTTTTTGGAGGGAGATGGAGAAATGATCTTCACCTGAAAACAAAGGGAGAGGACCAGCTGCTCCTTTCTGCGGCCTCCATCTGAGAGGGCTTGAGGCCGCTTCTGGAGCACAGGGGCCGGCGCCCTCGTGGCTCAGGATTGGGTGACGCGGCTGTTCAGGCGTTGCCAGTCTCTGGGTCTCCAGGGGATCTGTGGGTATCGAGGGCCTGGCTGGCATCACTGGAGAGGACGTCACACTGGAGCGTGTCCCCTCAGCTCCCAGGGAACTGTGCTGGCCTGGACGCTGCCTGAGGCAGGTGCCAGTGCTGCGGAGGAGGCGTGGCCCCAAGGCGAGGGCCCTGCCCTCTGACCACGTGCTCCCGCCCCTCCCCAGGCCTCCCAGGTTCACATGGTGGGATTCGTTTCCACTCTAAGTCTTTTTATTTAAGCCCCAGTTCTTCTGATGCGAGTGAAGCTCTGTGGCTGTGTGTTCTTTGTAAGATAAAGGACGTGATGTTTCCAGTGCAGATTTGAAGGAGATAGAGTGGGATCCAGCCAACGCTTCCTCCCCATCCCGAGGAGGTGAGCACCTAGTTAGACCGCCATCCCTGTGATGGGAACGCATCCCGTTTCCATGACAACTGGTACTCACCAGCTTGCCTGGTGAAAGAAGGGTTTGGATTCTTTCTTTGACAGAAGATTTGACCAAACACTGGGGTTCCAGTTTTTTAGTTCCAATAATTTCAATTTCAATTGGGGGATTTTTTTTTTCTTTTTAATATAGGCTGGTTTTGAGAGTTACTAACCTAAGGCCCATTTTAGAGGCAAATCCACCTTCAGAATAAAAGGAGAGGACCCCCAGGTCAAGTGCTCGTGAGCACAGGAAATGGAGGTGCTTCTGCAGGTCACGATCTTTTCTGGTGTCTTCCGGCTGCATTAAATGGGCAGAGAGATGCAGCAGCTTATTAAGATGCCGTGTGATTCTGCAACGCTTGACTCAGTTGCTCCCATCCCCCTGGACTGCACCCGCAGTGGCCAGTTTCTTTCCTGGTAGTTCACACCTGACCTTCACGGGTGGTTTGCCCTCTCCTACAGCTAAATTCTGATTCTTGCAAGGAGTCTGGTTTTATTAATGATTTTCAGTCAGAATGAAAAATAGAGAATTATCTGCATCATTAACTGTGCTTTTGCAAAATGTGAAAAATATGGTATTGCCTTTTATTTTCAAGATTATGTTTAATATCACAAAATACTTTAGTCCAAGAAGATAAGAAAAACGTGGATGTTGGGCATTTCAGAGTTGCACGGTAGTCAACTTTTTGTGGCTGGAACCAAAAATCCCAGCAAGAATAAGTTAGAGGAGGCCAAGTTTGCTTTGGCTCGTGGTTTCAGAGGCTCAGTCCACGCTTGGCCACGTCCATTGCTCTGGGCCTCGGGTGGGACAGCATATCCTGGCTGAAGGCCCTGGAGGGGGAAAGCCACTTGGTGCAGGGGGCCCAGGAAACACAGAGGGAGGGATGGAAGGGACTCAGAGAAGACCAACCCCTCCCCTTCCGGGACTGGCCCAGGACCCGCCTCCTCCAGCCACGCCAACCTGCCCAGTCCCACCCCTTTCAAAGTAGGACACTGATGAGGTCCCCGCTCTCACCATCCAGTCCTTTCACCTCCATACATCCCTGCGTTAGCACAGGGACCTTGGGGGGACACCTCACATCCACCACAGGGTGACAGCCACGTGTAGGAGAATTCAGAGTGCAGTTCTGAGGCACCTGGCAGATTCTGAAAGGACAAAGTGATCTTATCTACCTCCAAGGTCACCGTCAATGACCATCAGTATTGGTGGCACCACAGCGTGACGTCTCCTGTGGGTCACCATTCCCCCCGACCTCAGCGGGACCTGTGTTCTATAATAGCATGTGCGCCCGTGGTTAGCCTCTGGGAATAAGATTGTGTGTCACCACGAATGCTAAGACACTGAGCACCGTCACGTGCTGCTGAACCTCGCGGTCACCACATGTAACAACCAAACAGACGAGAAGCCAGGAGGACTGGGGGCCTGGCGGTCCTGGGGTGTCCAGCGGCTGCTGGAAGTCAGGGGAGACAGCCTTTGGGTTTTGTTTCTTTATTTTTTTGTTTTGGGGAATAGCCAGTTTATTGATGAGCACACAGCCTGTCATTTAAGGTCACTCAGGCACAGATGACTTGAAGGAGGTACCCATGGGGCACAGGTGTGCCTTCTCCTGCCTCCTCTCCGTGTGTGTGAAACTCTTGCGTGGCTTTGAAGAATTGAATGTGGTAGGTGATCTCAAAGGAAAATAATAGGTCCCTCGTGTCCATGGTAAACAAAACGGGCACTATTTTCTGTCATCTTGGGGACATCTTTGAGAAGCCACGAAGTAGAAGCACAATGGTCCCTCCCGGGGATCGGGGGAGCCAAACCCTATGAGGACAGGGATTTTTTTTTTTCTTTTTTAAAATTCTTTTTAGATATACATGACAATACAGTATATTTTCTGTAATTTTTAATTTGATCTAATTAGTGGTACATGACAGTAGAATGCAGTTGTGCATTTTGATAGATCATTGATAAATGGAGTGTAATTTCTCATTTTTCTGGTTGCACATATTGCAGGATCACATGGTCATGCAGTCACATATGTACATGAGGTAATAGTGTCTGTTTCACTCTACTATCCTTCCTTCCTCATACCCCTTCCCCTCCCTTCATTTCCCTCTACCTAATATAAAGTGACTCTGTTCTTCCCTAGGCTACACCCCCTGTACTGTGAATTAGCATCTGTGTATCAGAGAAAGCACTCAGCCTGGGCGTTTGGGGATTGGCTTATTTTACTTAGCATGATGTTCTCTAGTTCCATCCATTTACCTGCAAATGCCATAATTTCATTCTTCTTTATGGATAAGTAATATTCCGTTATACATATGAACCACGTTTTCTTTATCCATTCATCTGTTGAAGGACACCTAGCTTAGTTCCATAGCTTAGCTATTGTGAATTGAGCTGCTATAAGCATTGATGTGGCTGTGTCACTGTGGTGTGCTGATTTTAAGTCCTTTGGGGATAAACTGAGGAGTGGGATAGCTGGGTCAAATGGTGGGTCCATTCCAAGTTTTCTGAGGAATCTCTGTACTGTTTTCCATCACGGTTGCACTGATTTTCAGTCCCACGTATGAGTGAACCTTTCCCCCCACATCCTCACCAGCATTTATTGTTGCTTGTATTCTTGATAATAGGGTTGGGATTCTGTGACCACAGGGGCTTCTTTGTCCTAACGCTTGTAAAGTATCTTCCTGGTCCCTAATGTGCACTTCGCTCAGTGATAAGGGTCCTGAAACGTTCATGCAGTGTCTTTTAAAGTAAATCATGTGGCTTCATTTCAAAGACTCTTTATTTTCCTTTCTGATTTGCCCTCAGTTGACAATTGCTTCTCAAATTCCAGCCTCCACAGCTCTTAAGAAACAATGGACGAGGTTTTCCAATGTCGGCTTTGGTGAGGGTGGTGGTCCAGAGGGGCGCCCACTGCGAGAGCATCGCTTTATAGGATTCCCCAGGCCTGCACAGTCAGCTGCACCCCAAGGTGCCCAGGCTGGGTGTGCATGGGGACAGGAGGGGCAGGTGGCCACAGCGTCACTGAGCACGCTGGTTAAGCTGATATTTTTTGCATGAGGGTTTGTTTCTTTTGTGAATTTCTTAAGATCTACTCTTTTGAATGGTGACTTTTAGAGGGACGGGTGTGGGGAATGAACTCAGGGACACTCGACCCTGAGCCACATCCCCAGCCCTTTTTCTTTTCTTTTTCTTTTTCCTTTTTGTCTTATTTAGAGACAGGGCCTCACTGAGTTGCTTAGGGCCTCACTTTTGCTGAGGCTGGCTTTGAACTTGCGATCCTCCTGCCTCAGCCTCCTGAGACCCTGGAATTACAGGCGTGCGCCATCGTGCCCAGGTTTAATGATTACTTCTCATTTTAAAAAGCAAGTGGGAAGGGTATAATTTGGTGAGAAATCTGTTTTGTTGCTGTTGTTTTGTTTTGTTTTTAATTCCACGGGAGGCCATTAGCACAACCAAGGCTGCTGAACGCACTGGCCCCTGGAATGTGACTTCTGTTGCTCTTTGTTCCTGGGTGGGCTTTTGGTTCACGTGTTGGGGTCTTGAGTGAGTGTTAGGCTTGTGCTGTGGAGGGCTGTTCCTGATGCTGTTGTATCCCCAAAATTGACTTAGATATTAAAATGTAGTCTTAGAAGAGAGGGTTAAAAACCGGGTAGGACTGCTTCCTCTAAAATGACGAGAGAGCTTCCCTGAGCTCTGCTGTTGGACCTTGGCCAGGTCCCCTGTACCAGAACATCAGGATGTGAGGTGGGGCAGGCAGTGCTCTGCTGACCAGCGGTTCCAGGTTGCTGGGGATTCAGGGGTTTCCTGGACTTGGCACTGGGACCTGGATCTCCAGGGGTCACAGCAGGACAGCATGAGGCTAACTGAGACGGTTGCTCACGCTGCGCACTGGACAAGCTGGCCCAACTCCCTGTGTGGGGCGGAGGATAACACCTCGTTCCCACGGCAGAGGAGGCAGGGTTGTCCCTGTCAGGAGTTGTGGAGAGCAAGCAAGAGCCAACGTCTGTGACGTGGTGCACCTGACATTTGGCCTCACCTTGAGACCCATCTGACTCACTCTCCAGACAGCAGGGCGAGGCAGGCGCCTTAGAGGCCCGAGATACAGCCGGGCAGGGGCTCAGAGGGCTCAGAGGGTGGATTCCTCTGAACCAGTGGCTACCCACCCAGGCTCAGGCCTGCTGTTTTGGACTTCTCTCCGGTCTCACCGCCTCCCCACAGTCCATCTCTTCTGGCCTTTTACGACTTACTGAAGATGCTGTGGATACTGAAGACGCCGTGGAGGCCTGCCAGCCCCCTCACCCACCCGCTGACTACCACACCTGTTTGCTTGGCTGGTCCCCAGACGTCATTGACCACTGCTGGATCCGAAGCCAGTGACTAGCGGAGGGTGTCGGTTGAAGCTGCACGTGATGGACGTGGACCCAGGCACAATATAAGTGACCAACAGGAGTGAACACGGTCACTTTCCAGGGTCCCCTCTGCAGGGAAGGGGGTTCCTGGAGACAGGAGTGAGGCTCCAGGTCCCTGGTCTCTCCTGCCCCTTTTCTGGTCTGTGTTGGAGACGGATCTCCTGCGATGGATCGTTCCTTGGCCCCTGCAGAACTCAGAGGATGTGGACGCACAGAGAAGAAAGGTCTCAGGCAGGAACGTGGAGATGGGCTCGGAGTGTGCGGACGGGGACAGCAGGATCCTGATGGCCTCGGGCTCACCCTCCTGGGAGCCCCATGCTGCGGGGGGGCAGGAGGGCCAGGCCCCCAGGAGCTCCTGTTGTGGCGAGGCTGAGGACACACCCAGGGACAGGGCAGATCTGTTTGGAAACAGATGCGCAGCTCCACACACGCATTCATCGCATGCATATTTTAACATATCCTTATGTATTTCCAAGTGTATGTAAACATGCATATATAATATGTTTACACACGTGCATCAAATCATTTGGAAATGCGCGGCAGCTGTGTCTGCAAGGGTGGGTTGAGCTGTGAGGACTTTGCATGCTGGACTGGAGATCCCAGACCCCCAGCTTTGAGCAGAGAAGGAAGGCGACAGATGTTTGTGGGTTGGCCAAGTGGCCGTCCGTGGCGGGGAGAAAGCGGCGGCGGAGGAGGAGAAGCTGGAGACAGAATCACAGACTCCCCACCATCCACTCTGCTGCCTACCCAGGTTATTTCCCGAGCACTCTGGGGGTGCCAGCTGTGTGACCCACCTGTGCCCCCAGGCACGGGGCGCAGAGGTGAGCAAGAGGCCCAGCGGGGAGAGGGCACAGCCTGCTGGAGTGGAGGCAGCAGGTGGCAGAGCCTGCGGCCCCGAGCAGCCTGGGAGGCGCCTCGCCCTGTGGGCCCTGGGAGGACGGCCAGCCTGGTCCTGGGGGCTGTCACAGCCAGCGTGGCACTTTTTAGGGCCGGTTGGTGTGGTGCCTGGGTGCTACTGCCAGGGCTGCCGTGGCCACAGAGCAGAAGGGCAGGTTGGCCACGGGGGTGTCGTGGCCATCCACGCCATGCTGGAACTCAGGCAGGGACCGAGGTGGGTGGCACCATGGGAATGAAGAAGGGGCAGGCGGAAGAGGATGGGAGCTCTGGGGACACATGGAGAGTGGGGCGCTGAGCCCCTGCCCACTGCCCAGTGACCCTGCAGACCCTGCAGACCCCAGCTTCCTCCCTGCAGATGCTTAACCCCTGTCACTTCCTGTACCCTGTCCCTTCCTTTCCGAGTCTGGCCCAGACCCTCGGGGTCCTGAGAACCCAGCTAGCCCTGGCTGAGCTCTGTCCACCTGCAGCTTGCACCAAGAGCTCTTAGTGTCGTCTCCATGCCCCAGGGGACGTCTGAGCGGGGCATGGCTGGTACCTCCTGGGGTCACAGCGTGTGCCCCGCGGGGTCTTGTTGGAAGCTGAGATCAGTCTCAGAGAAGTCACTGCTGGCCACCAGGGCCCGACAGCCTCCCAGCCCTGGGCCCAGGCCCACCAACTCCGACACAGCTGGAAGCCAGGGCTGTGCAGGCCTGTGCCTTCTGGGTGCTGTCCGCAGGGGCCTGGGGCCTGCCACCTAGTGGCCACCGCCTTCGTTTTTCTTGAGAGCTTTAAACAGAAAGGAAAACAGAGTTCCCAGGAGAAGCCAGACCTGGGTATTTATAGCCTCACACCGTGTAAACAGGAAACTCCTCGGCTCAGAGGAGGAGCCCAAGGACAGAAGCAGCACCTGCCCAGTCCCCGGAGCCTGCGCAGACACTTCATCAGCACGCACGCCTGCCGCACACCTGGGATGTCGGGAGGCAGCGACGGCTGTTCTCTGCCGTGGTCACACTCACTCGGAACCTCGAGAGCCCTGCTGGGGCATCTGCTTCCAGGCCTGCGGCAAGCGTTTCCTGGACGTGGAATTAGCGTCTGTGTGGCGTCCACTGCGTCCCTACAGTACACCAGGCCCTCCAGGGGAACGTTTCTCTTTCTCTTCTGATACCAGGGATTGAACTCAGGGGTGCTTAACCACTAAGCTGCATCCTCAGCCCTTTATTATATTTTGTTTCGAGACAGGGTCTCACCAAGTTGCTCAGGACCTCACTAAGTTGCTGAGGCTGGCCTTGGCCTTGCCATCCTCCTGCCTCAGCCTCCTGTCGCTGGGATTGCAGCTACATTTCTCTTTTAATCTTAAGGATGTCTCTGGAGATCTGGACTGTCAGGGTGCCCGTTCCTCAGGTGTGGAGACTGGGGCGCAGAGAGCATAGGAATCTTGCTAGGTTTGGGAAGAGGGGGCTTTTGACTTGGGTTTTCACCTTAGAGCCCGGGAGTCCAGGCCCTGGGCGTGTGCACCTCTCCACGTGCCACCAGTTAGACACGAGCAGAACCTCCCTCCAGAGGACCAGCATTCCCCATTCCTGTCTGACGACACAGGGAAGGTTCCCTTCCTGCAGTGCTGTGACAGGTCACCAGTGGAGGGAATGTCACTAGTCAGCTCTGTGGCGTGGGACTGGCTCAGTGTCCCTGCACCTCCACCTCCTGGTTGCTTAAAGGAGATCAAGTCAGGATCCCTGGCTTCCCATCCAACTCCAGCACTCTGTTCCTGCAACATCCCAGGGAGCAGGATGTGAGTGGAAGAGAGGACCACTTGTTACTAGGCAACCAGTGCCCGCCTCACCCATGTTGCCATGGTGATGATGAAAGTTGGGCTGATGGGATTACCAGCTCCTGCTAATTGCACATGAGCTCTCAAGGTCTCTTTCTCTTGCTAGCTTGCTCACTGGCTCTGACTTTCTCCTTCTTCTAGGAACTGTGGAGAGAGCCTCCTCTCCTCCATGTGGACCCTGCCCAAGGTGGCCCTAGTGCCACAGAAATGGAACCTGGCTGTGCCTTTGAGTAACTGTGTGACCTTGGACAGGTTACCCAGCTTCTCTGGGCCTCCATTTCCTCAGCTGGAAAATAAAGGTGTTGGAACAGTGGTGCCTGTGTCAGGTGCTTCCTGGGTCTCAAATCCTTCGATGCCTAGGGAGCATGTCAGGGGAACAGACCACACTGTCACTAGGCAACCGGCAGGCACCCTGCCCAAGTTGCCTTGGTGACTGGATGCTGGAGGGGAGGGGGGCCGCTGCCGCAGCTAATTGCTTAATTATTTATGAGCCTCAAGTCCTTTCTGTTGTTTTCGTTGCTAGGGGCTGTGGGGTCACCTTCTCTTCCTCTCTCCTGCCACCCCAAGTCGTCCGCCCGGCGGGTTATGCAGTGGGGCAGCGCCTTGGCCTGGACCTCCAGCCGCCCACCCTCTAGGCCCGCCTCGCTTCCCAGAGCTGTGGCCTCAGGTAAGTCGCCGCCCTGGGCCTCAGTTTCCTCCCTTGCGCCATCAGAGGTTTGCTCCGATGGCCTCCATGATCCCCTCCTTCCTGGAAATTCGAATTCCTGCGTCCACTTGCAGAGTGCGGAAGGCGAGGGAATTTTCCCAATTTGTTCTCTTTTAATGATGCTGAAGAGCAAGAAGAATAATTCCAAGTGTCTCACATGCCAGGCAGGACGGGAACAAGGGCGGTCCCCATTCCCCCTGCACCTTTCCCCTTAGCCCTGGTGTCCGACCTCTGCTGTTCATGTTAAGCTCATTTAGAGTTTATTTAATTATATCCCACCAGCCTCCCAAACAGACTTGAAGGCTTACAGAAGAAGGTGCACAGATGCAGTTAGGTGATTCTGATAGAATTAGGAACAGACATCAAAACAGCGATGCTTCTTCGCTGAGGCTGGCTTTGAACTCATGATCCTCCTGCCCCAGCCTCCTGAGTTGCTGGGATGACAGGCATGGGCCACCATGCCCAGCTAGTGATGCTTCTTCATGGGTTATTCCTGATGCTCTGATGGAGTAGCAGATAGAATTTTGAGCCTCCTGGAAGCCAGAGCAAAAACCGCAGGAGACACGTAACTGCTTCTCATACAGGTTTGGAGCTATTTCTAAGCTGCAAAAAGAATTCATCATGGGTCCTCACTTTCTTTTATAGAAACCCCCAGAGAAAAAGAAATCCAAAGGGTCCTTCCTTGCCGAGTGCAGCATTAAAGGACCTGAGGAAGAATCAAAATTGGACAATTTGACTAGTTTTTTCACCGGCAGAAAGCAAAACTCCCTTCAGCAGTGCCTTAGAAATTGGATAAATGTCACTAAGATAAGCTTGCACTGTTGATCACGATTTATGAATCAGCTGCCCGTGAACTTGTGCACACTTTGCACGGCAGCGTGGTGGGGTGCAGCCAGTGTTCTGACGCAGCCAGCAATTCTGCTTCTCCCACCACCCTGAGATGTTTGTTCTGGTGAAGAAAGACATAAATATAAAAATGCTTATGGTGACATTATTTACAGAAGAAAATGGCTCAGACCTGCCTGAATGTTGAGGGCCGTATTACTTCTTTACAATGAATTACTTTGCAGCCTTTAAGAGGAAGTCAGTGTTTTGATGTGGAAATTCCTCAAAGAATGTTTAGTAGGAGAAGAAGGGGCACCATAGGTATGAAATGATTTTATTCCTATTATTAAAAAGCTGTAGAGGTACAATTTATAAATCTGGATATGTGCTTTTGGTACATAGTTGCATTTTTCTGAAAGGAACCTATCAATAGCAGTTTCCTCTGGGCAGGAAGACTGATCATCTTGAGAGGAAGGGAGACCTACTAGTCATGGCTCATTGTTATGACCTGGACATTAGCTTCCAACAGTTGAAAACCTAGACTCTGGAGTCTGAACACCTGTGTTCAAATCCCAGCTCTACCATTTACTAGCTGTGTGACCCTTAGGTTAACTTAAACTCTCTGTTCCTCATGTGTACGAAGGGTGACTAATACCTTCCTCATTGGATTGTTGCAATTAGACCAATTAAGAGGGTAAAGTGGTCAGAACAGCCTGTACGATGCCGTATTTGTGTTTTCTTGGAAAAAGAATAGGAGAGATTAAACAACAATAGTGTGCCGATGATTTCTGTACTGGAAGGACTTTAGAAAATACGTTGCTGCTTCTGGCACCTTAGGTTGCTAGAAGGTTCCGTTGGAAGCAGGGGTGGCAAAGCACTCGCCCTGTTTCTGTTTCCATATTATGCCATCTTGGTTACATTCTGGGGTGGGCACCTGCCCTGGACTCAGGACGGTGTGTCCTGCCATGAAGGCCCTGAGCCCGTCTTGTCTTCCAGTTTCTCTCCTACACCCTCGCAGCTGATGGTCAAGTCAGGAGCAGAACATGCCCTAGGCCAGGTAGAAACCTAGGGGGCGACAACTCCACACCTCGGTTCCAGCTCAGAGAGGACGGACCAGAAGTTCAAGGTCTGGAGGGTGTCCCTGGCCTCCACGGTGTTCAGAGGCCTCCTACCTCTGCTTGGTTGTACTAGGAGGGCCTCTTACCTGGAGCTCTGGAACCTCCTGAGTAATGACCTCCAGGGTGTGCAGAGGCTGGAGGAGTACAGGGCTCTGTTTGGATGACCCCTTCTCCTCTTCCTTTCTTGCCTGTGCTTTGGGGCAGGGTTGGAGAACTGTGGCCAACTCTGAGACGCTCCTTGGAAGTTGGCCACACCTTGGGCCAGGTTGGAGCCTCTCTCTGTGGCCACACGGTGACTCCAGAGGTGGGCAGGCGGCTCTGGTCCCTTCAGATGGGCTGAATAGGAAGCTCACCATGTGTCATGTGGAGCTGGTCCGCTGCACCCTGTGCCTTGAGTCAGTGGTCCGTCTGGTCCACCCTCTGTCTGTCTGGCTTTTTGTCTCTGCCGACTTGGGCACTGGAGTCTCTTTATCCATTTGGCCATTGGTCCCCGCTCTCCATCTATCTGTCACATCCAACTGTGCTTCCATCTGCCCTTCCATGTGGCCATCCCTCCTTCCTTCCTCAGCCATCTGCCAGCCTCCCCACCCCGCCTTTGGACCGCTGCTATGTCTAGCTGTCCCTCCTCCTCTGCACCATGTGAGTCGAGCCTCCGCCCACCGCTCCATCCAGCCTCCGTCTGTTGTGGCCTGCCTTTCCATCCTGCTGACCTGTGCCGGCTACCGAGCCCTCCCCTGGCCGTCCTCTGTCCCTCTCACTCCTATGGGCCCCGCTAGTGCCTGGCCACCCCGAGTCGCTCGGGCTCGCGGTGCGCTAAACAGAATCACCTGCGCCCAGCGCGGGCCTGCCTTTGTAGGGCGCCCGGCTGGCGGTGGCCTGGCTGGCCTTGGGTGCAGCCCGGTCTGGTCGCCCAGGCGGGGCAGAGCTGGGCCGGTGGCGGTGGTGCCCGGCCCTGGTCCCGCTGCAGCCGGGTGGCAGTGCCCTGGCTGGCCGGGCTGCAGGCGCGGCGGTGCCCGGCAGCGGGCGGCGGGCTGCGGGGCGGGGCGCGGGGCGGGGCGGGGCGGGAGGGCGGCGTCCGGGTGACTCAGCTGCGCCCGGGTCCGCGCGCCGGCCTGGCGGGCGGGGCGGAGAAGATGGCGCTGCCCCCGGCCGCCGCGCCCCCCGCCGGGGCCCGGGAGCCGCCGGAGCCCCAGGCCTCGGCCGCCGAGCCTCCGGGGCTGCCCTCGCTGTCGGCGCTGCGGCCGGAGCCGGGCGGGGTCCCGCTGCACTCGCCCTGGACCTTCTGGCTGGACAGGTGAGGGCGCGGCGCCGCCGCTTTGTCTCGGCCGGAGGTGGCCCGGCCGCCGCTCCCCGCAGCGCAGCCCAGAAGTTTCGGCCGCAGCCCCTCCGCGCCCTTGGGCAGCGCGC